>AWOL01S0158509.1:2993-18736 GCA_000715115.1 Nicotiana otophora | reverse complement strand
GCTTGACTTGAGTTGTTCCTTCATGTGTTGTTTAAAGAGCTTCCTAGATCTACTTGGCAGATTGACAGGCAGAGATTATGTTGTACTCGTCTGGTCCAATACCACAGACGAGAATCGTTTTTGCTTAGAAGTTCTTCTCTATGGTTTTTCGGTCAGCATCATTGTACTCCTTCCTTGTCTTTGGAACTGTATCTGCTGGCTCGCCAACAGTTTTCATGGGGATGAAGGGTCCATCGCAGATAACCTCCCAAAGTTCTGAATCTTCAGCCATGATAAAGTCATGCATCCTTGTCTTCCACCATCCGTAGTATTGTCCATTGAATCTTGGTGGTCTGTAGGTTGATTGACCTTCTTCAAAGTTTGGTGGAGCAGCCATTTGGATCTTTTCTAGATGTTAGCATCATAGAAAGAACCTGCTTTGATACCAATTGATGGAAACTTAGGGTCCATCGAATTGTATAGAGAACCTGGTTCTCTATCAGTTCCCACATAACACACACAATAAGAGATAAGTAAATGACACAACAGAGTTTTACATGAAAAACTCCTCGCTCACGGAATTAAAAACCACGGCCTACACTCGTAGGATTTCAACTTCACCAACCGAGCAACTTTAGATTACAACCTATTATAACCTAGGAATTAAACTCTTAATCCCCCACTCACTTGTAATAACTCTATTACAAGCCTCTTTGTAATAACTCTATTACAAAGCTCACAACTCGACTAACTCTAGCCAAGACACAAACGCAAGGTTTATGATTTTACAAATGGTTTCCTACACAATGATTCTAGCTAAGCTAAGTAGGAATTACAAGTAGTTCACTCTAACCAAATTACAACACAACTAAGGCCATATTGATAACACGGAGCTGGAAACTAGTCCTTCGTTTCATTGTTCTTTGTTCTTGAAGCCTAGAAGTCACTTGCAAGATGGAAACACACTTGAGAGAAAACTTAATTAATTTTTCGAATGTGCAAGTGTGTGTTTTTCCTTTGTTTCATGTTAATAATATCCAAGTGATGTCACTTGGATGATGCAAGCAAATATCTGGTACAAAGCATTCCCAATAAAGTGACGGTTGCATTGTTGCGTGTGTGCAGAGGAACAGTTACGGCGACTTTACAGCTGTGAGGAGTTGACTGGTATAGTAAGCAGGGGAACTAATGTCCATCTGTTCCTTCTGTCGTCTTTTTGACTCTAGCTGTTGGAACTTGTGCCCGACTTGAGACTTGTTGTGCTTTGGCATCTAGCGGAGGTGTAACACATTCCCGATAAGGTTGTTATCATAAAGTTTGTTAAATAAGCAAAATATAAAAATACGTATAACTTATCAATTACACTTAAGTTGAAGTTCTGTTACGGATTAAGGGTAGACAAAATCTTTTAATAACAACGACGTAAAGTTAGACCAAAAGTGTAACAAGAGAACAATTACTCAATTACAGATGGTACAAAAACAATTTAGACTCTTTTCCCTAAATTTTAAGGGATGTTGCAACAGCCAAAATTGACCATTGGGACTAATTAAAACTTGAATTGATGAGATATAATTAAGTTAACAGTCTCAATTCTCATGCCTTTAAGAGCAGGTGGTATTTTTTGTCTAGCAAATACAAATTTGAACTCGAAGTTTATGATTTTGTTTGTGAAATTCAGATCAAAATTTGAACTTGAATTTTGAAAAAAGTTTATTCAAGTCGAAATTGTGGTATAAAGGAAGCTAAGTTTTCAAGCTAACTTATAAATTTTTAACTTTATCAAATGTTCTTTTCAATGATCAACTTCAAATAATTTGTTTTCTCAATTTTACTTCAAATATATGTCCAAAAGGGAAATTAGAAATTGACAAATGTCACTTCAAAATTATCTCATGAACAGTGACCTTTGTCTACCCTCTTCTTTTTCCGTTCTTCACTACTTGAACTTTTGGAACATTCTAGATTAATAACCTATTTGGTTAAGCTTCTAAAATCTGTTTATTTTGAGAAGTGTTTTTTTAAAAAATGCTTTTTTAAAAAGTACCTTTGATTAGAATCGATTTGTGTTTAGCTAATTAATTTGAAAAACACTTTTGAGCAGTAATTAGTGTTTGGCCAAGTTTTTGAAAATTGCTTCTAAGTGTATTTTTCTCAAAAGTGCTTCTTAGAAAAGTATTTTTGGGGAGAAGTTATATTTTTGTGTTTCTCAAAAATCTGTTTCTGTTTATCCTCAAAAGCACTTTTTTTCCTTCTAAAAGCTTGGCCAAACACCTCAATTATTTTGCCAAAAAAGCACTTTTGGCCCAAAAAAAAGCTTGGCCAAACAAGTTATAATCCTTTAAGCACAAGTTTAAAAAATATATTTTTTCTGTTTCAATTTAGATGATATAGTTTGACTGACACAAAATTTAAGAAATGTTTTTTTTGAAACATGTGGTACTAAAAGCTTTAGGAGTAATGCATTTGTGTGATAATAAAAACTTCTCGTTAAGAATAAAGTAGGTAAAAAATAAAAAAATTAAAATAAAATTATTTTTAAATTTAAAAATATGTCATTCTTTTTCTAACGAATTAATAAGAAAAATATATATAAAAACAGGAGTGACATATTTATGTCATATTATAAAAGATTGCGATCTTTAAAACGGAGTATGTTTCTTAAAGTAAGAGCAGGAAAATAGGTGTTCGTACTAGTTCAGATCCTTGCTAGGATTTTGTTACTATCTTGCTTTAGTGACTGTGACTAAAAATTATATTATCCCCACCTATGTTGTTGTTTTTTCTATAGATAGAAAGCTTTCCTATTTAGCTTTTCAAGGGTATCTCGTGGCCACACAGCCTGACTTTGATAATCGTTTTTAAGTACTTGATCTAAAGTGGCAAAGTTTATCAATCGAAATAATTGTTGTTGATCTAATATGGCAAAGTTTCAAATAATATCTCTAGAACGACATATCATTCAATTTAGTCTAATCACACAGGTGTAGTAGAGTTCAGGGACATAGGTAGTGTATTGTTTATGGGTTCGGACGAATTCGATGCTTTTGGTTAAATCCTATTTTATAGTAAAAACTTTATTAAATATGTATAAAGATTAATTACAAATTCAATAAGTAAACGAGGTATGAGTTTGATGGTAAATTAAATACAAAGCGACAACAGAAAATTAAAAAGAAAAATGAATTTTGCTAGTGGAGGAGAAGTGCTAGTGGAGCCATTCACATTGAGTCTTCAAGGAAAAGGCAATGTCCTTGTCCTCTACATAAACTACAAATTGGATAGAGGATTAATTCAGATATGTGTATTCCTCCTTGATTGGGTACTTTTATTTCTTAATTTTCCTTGTGCTACTTTTCAATTATATTATTTGTTTATTCGGAAAATCGGATAGAGTTAAATTTATAAGTAGTTCTAAAAATATGTGATATAATTTGACACAAATCGTATAGACAAACAGAAATGCGTATATTCTAGACTATGGGAATGAGAGATAAAATAGTAAGCGAGAAGAATGAATGAGATTAAGTAAAACAGACTCAAGAGTTTGATATTTCAATATCACAAGTAGACTCTTGTTACTATGTATGAATGTCCTTATGCTTACAACAATCCCCCCTCTTTATAGTAGAGAGATCCTACTTTATATACAATAAAAAATATATAGTGGATAACCCATGATAAATTATCTTTTTCCTAATCCCTGCCATGATTCTCTCCCTTAGTGCGGTTGTAACGGCCCTTGTCTGTGAACTCGATACTGACTCGAATTCGATATTGGAGAGAGCCATCGGCCTTGACTCGAGCTTGATCTTGATTCAGAGTCTTGATATTCGGGATAGGCGTTGGTCGGTCTATGCATCTTTGACAACTTTCGCGTCGCCTCGTAGTTTGATTTGGTTATGGGCTCGATAATGATACTGAGCTGATCATTGATCGGCCTTAGAGTTTAAAGCATGACGTCCTTACTTCAGACCTCGACCTGACATAATGCAGATACACTTTGATCGAAGCATTATCATCTCGACTAGACCGTACGACTGACTAATAGGTTTCGACCGTATACAAATAATCCACTCGTTTCTCGGGAAGGATATGACGAGAAACGATATGATTTTCCAACGGTATGATTAGACGTATATTGACGCCTGTACTGAGTCCGACCATGGCGCACATAGCAGTTGTCCCATCGGTTCAGCTTACCGAGGCATTTAATGTATGTCAGTCAATGTCTGCCATTACATGAGAGTGAACCGCCTCTGTTCAGCCCATAAATAACCCGTTTCTAAATCAAATTCTGTTACTCTAATCAAACCCCCAAATTTTCTTACTCTTCTCGCCTCTATTTCGCTGCCTATAGAGCCATCTTCATCAGAGTTTGAAACTATCTTCCTTCTATCTTCCTTCGCCCCTCTTTTACTTATACCAATGGAAAAAACTTCAAAACCCGTACCGCATAAGGAGAAAGCTTCCTCTTCCCGGTCGTCCGGCGACAAGGCGCCGGCGGAGCCGCTTCCCCACGAGTACGTTCCTGGCCCGTGTATTCTATAGGCCGATTTTAAGGTTGAAAACCCTTCGTCGGTTTCGGGACGATGTGAGCATGTGTCGATGTACATGTGCTCAATAACGGAGAGCCATCTCGAGGCTGTGAGGAAGGACTACAACTGGGGTCCCGAGGTTGTGCTGCAAATTCCTTCTCCCGAAGAAAGCATCGTCACTCACGTGGAGGGATTTTTAAGTGTTTATACCTACCCTTTCATGTTGGGTCCCGTTAACCCAGTGATTATTGATTTTTGCAAAAGATATCAGGTCACACTCGGCCAAATTCACCCTTCTCTATGGCGCATAGTAATCATACTGCGCTTCTTTTCCAACAAGGCCGGGGGGCTGGATGTTACTCTAAATCACCTCATGCGATTGTATCAGCCTCAAATCTTTCGAGGACTAATCAGGATCCACCGTTAGTCAACGAAAGCTTTAATGTCGAGCATCGATGAAGACAACGATCGGGGTTGGATGGGCCACTTTATTCGGGTAAGGACCTGTGACCTTATTTCGGAAGAGAAGATGTCGTTCCCCGAGGAGTGGAATTTCAACCATAAGTGATTTTTTTTATTTATTTTTATCTTTCTCCGATTCCGTTTGATATCCCTCTCCGATGTGCAGCCATCCCTTGGATGCCTCATGCGGTACCTGACCTCGAGGATTGGGTTCGGAAGTTAGCCTCGACTTCCTCTTATGCCGAACGTGCCTGGCGTGACTTGGCAAAAGGTAGATGGGAGGCCAAGAATTACGGTAAGGGTCCCTTTTCATATTTTTTGAAACATTTTTATGTTCCATTCGTTATTGACTTCCTTTCATGCAGGCGTGATCAATGATGCCGTTTTGAGGCCTTCGACTAGTGGGGAAGGAATCAAGTCCCTGGTTTCTAAATCAGGGAAAGATAAAAAGCGGAAGTTGTTTCTCAGTCCGAGGACTCTAAGCCGAAAACTCGGAGGGTGAGGAAAAAGGTAATCGCTCTTGCGATGAACTCGGTCCAACGACTGAGAGAAAAAGAAGAAGAAGAAGAAGAAGATGCTCTGGCACTGGTGGTCCGATCTGCGAAAGCCGTCTAGGTCACCAGGCCTTCTGAGCCGATGGCGGCTACACCGGATGGGGCCGGTTCTGATACGCCGAGGATTGATCAGAGCGTGCCGATATGGGTGGAGGCTCTAGTGTATGGGATCCTTTTCGGGATTGCTTTACTGGAGTCGACGATGCCTCCGATATTAGTGACGTTTCTATTCTTCTAGAAGAGGCCCAACGTTTTATATCTCGGGTAATGATTTTACTGCGCTTGGTTCCTTTGTTCTTTTCTAAACCTGACTTGCGTTTTTTCCCCTTTTGTGTAGGTTCTTGGCAAGTTTCGAGTCGATCTCAGCCAGTGTGAGGCCGAGCTTCAAAAGGTCTCGGAGGAGAGAGATGCTCTGAAGCTGCTTTGCGGCCAAAAGGACGAGATTATAAAGGACCTCCAAGCAGATTTGGCCAAGGCTCATGAAGAAAAGGCCGAGCTAGATAAACAGGTGAGCATCGTTGTGTTAGAGTATGGATTCAACCCTACTGTGAAAGTTAACACTTCTTTATCTCAGCTGAAATAAAAGGTTGAAAAGATCGGGTTGCTTCAGGGAGAAGTTGATCAGATCAAGGCCGAGTGTGATCGGTGGAAAGAGACCATAGACCGCCTGACTACAGAAATAGAAACTATCTTGGCCAAATTATTATCGGCCGATGTTCAACTTCGAGGCGTCAAGAAAAATAGTTCGGCCCAGGCCAGGAGGATTGATGAGCTTTAAACCGGGCTTGCTAAGGCCAAGGCGGAGATCGAGTCATCAAAAGTCATGGCGGACAAATCTACTGCTATGTATCGGGCCGATGTCAAGGCTGCTCAAATGCAGCTAAGGGAGGCTTCTGACCGAGAGCAATGGGTTACTGACTTGGAAGACTGCCAATCCCGGAGGGAAACCCTCGATGAAGTCCACACTCGAGGTTTTGAACTTTCCGAGGAGATTGCCTGAGCTAAGGTGCTCGAAGCTGAAGCCAGGCAGTTTGTCTCCTTTGACGACGAAGATGATGGTGAAGAAGGCAGTCGGGACGAGTCCGATAAGGAGCCTGAAGGGGAAGCAGCTCCCGAAGGAGATATTGACACCAGCCGTAGTTAGGACTTAGTTTCCCTTTTGCGAAGTTTTGACCGGTCTCTTGTACATAACCCTTTTTGTTAATAATAGAGCTTCTTTTGAATGCCTTCTCAGCTTTATGTTCAAACGTACTTTTTTGTGAAGATTTTGTTATTGCAACTTAGTTTTATGGCGGTTCTTTGAGCTGAGTTATCTTGAACTTTGGAGTAATGGAACCCTTTCGGTCTGATTTAAGTGAGAACAAAGCCTCAAACTCTCGTTGTATTGGTCCTTAAGGTTAATAATTAAGTGGGTTATTATTTGAGCTTTGAAGTAAGATAGCCCTTAGGCTTGATAGTCGAGTGAGTGATTATTCAAACTTGAACTCGAAATATTTGTAGCCCGTGGGCTTTATGGTCGAGTGAGCGGTTTGCTCGCACTCGAAGTAAGATAGCCCTTAGGCTTGATAGTCGAGCGAGTGATTATTTGAACTCGAACTCGAAGTATTTGTAGCCCGTAGGCTTTATGGTCGAGTGAGCGGTTTGCTCGAACACGATGTAGAATAGCCCTTAGGCTTGATAGTCGAGTGAGTGATTATTCGAACTCGAAGTATTTATATCCAGTAGGCTTTATGGTCGAGTGAGCGATTTGCTCGAACTCGAAGTATTTGTAGCTCTTAGGTTTGATAGTCGAGTGAGTGATTATTCGGACACGAACTCGAAGTATTTGTAGCCCGTAGGCTTTATGATCGACTGAGTGGTTTGCTCGAACTCGATGTAGGATAGCCCTTAAGCTTGATAGTCGAGTGAGTGATTATTCGAACTCGAAGTATTTGTAGCCCGTAGGCTTTATGGTCGAGTGATCGGTTGGGTCGAACTCGATGTAGGATAGCCCTCAAGCTTGATAGTCGAGTGAGTGATTATTCGAACTCGAACTCAAAATATTTGTAGCCCGTATGCTTTATGGTCGAGTGAGCGGTTTGCTTGAACTCGAAGTATTTGTAGCCCTTAGGTTTGATAGTCGAGTGAGTGATTATTCGGACACGAACTCGAAGTATTTGTAGCCCGTAGGCTTTATGATCGACTGAGTGGTTTGCTCGAACTCGATGTAGGATAGCCCTTAAGCTTGATAGTCGAGTGAGTGATTATTCGAACTCGAAGTATTTGTAGCCCGTAGGCTTTATGGTCGAGTGATCGGTTGGGTCGAACTCGATGTAGGATAGCCCTCAAGCTTGATAGTCGAGTGAGTGATTATTCGAACTCGAACTCAAAATATTTGTAGCCCGTATGCTTTATGGTCGAGTGAGCGGTTTGCTTGAACTCGAAGTATTTGTAGCCCTTAGGTTTGATAGTCGAGTGAGTGATTATTCGGACACGAACTCGAAGTATTTGTAGCCCGTAGGCTTTATGATCGAGTGAGTGGTTTGCTCGAACTCGATGTAGGATAGCCCTTAAGCTTGATAGTCGAGAGAGTGATTATTCGAACTCGAAGTATTTGTAGCCCATAGGCTTTATGGTCGAGTGATTGATTGGGTCGAACTCAATGTAGGATAGCACTTAGGCTTGATAGTCGAGTGAGTGATTATTCGAACTCGAACTTGAAGCATTGTAGCCCGTAGGCTTTATGATCGTCCATTACCTGAAATTCTTTCGATAGTGTTCGACCCTTAAGCCTGTTTGAATCATGAAGTAGAAAGATCTTTTCGAAGTATGAGACATCTGAAAAGAAGAAGTTTTCCTTTATAAGTCATTATACATGCATTTGTATCTCGTGCCAGGGCTCGAGCAAAACAAAGCGGGCATGGTTCATTTTGACCATTTGGCCCTTACACTTTTCTCTATCGAGACCCTGTCTGACATGAATTTGATATGCAGAAACTTTCTTGTACCAAACTTGGTTTATTCTCGGTGGTAGGGCCCCCCAGTATTTGAGGTTGATCATGAAGAAGCCTTGGATATTGTTGAGTTGTCCTCAGGTAGCACATGATTGTTGCCTCGTTAAAAACCTCGCCGGAAAAACTCATTTGGGATAAAAGCTGATCTAAGGGGGGAAAAGTGTAACGCGTACTTTAAAACCTGAGGTCTCGACGTCTTTGACCAAACTCCTGCAATGGGTTAGCTTCAAATATGTATATATGGGTAAAAGGAAAGAGAGAATCATACCTTAACAATAATATCATTTGAGGAGTGATATGTTCTAGTTGTTCGATAATGGTTTTCCATCCATCGTTCCGAGTTTATAAGATCCCTTTCCGACTATATCGAGGACCTGATAGGGTCCTTCCCAATTTGGGCCAAGATTCCCTTCATTAGGATCTCGAGTACTGATGGTGACCTTCCTTAGGACTAAGTTACCGGCCCTGAAGTGGCGGAGGTTGGTTCTTCTATTATAGTACTTTTCGATTCGTTATTTTTGTGCAGCCATTCGAACAAGTGACGCTTCTCGTTTTTCATCTAATAATTCGAGGCTAGTGTTCATTGCCTCATGGTTTGATTCCACCGATGTATGTCGAAACATTGCATTGGGTTCTCTGACTTTGACTGGAATTAAGGCTTCAGAGCCATACACTAAGGAAAACGGAGTTGCTCCTGTACTGGACTTCGATGTTGTTTGGTATGCCCATAGGATTTCGGACATAATTTCTCTCCATTTCCCTTTGGCTTCGTTCAACCTTTTCTTCAAGTTTTGGATGATAGTCTTGTTTGTTGATTCGGCTTGCCCGTTCCCACTCAGGTGATACGGTATTGATAATATACTTTTTATCTTATGATCTTCGAGAAATTTTGTTACTTTACTGCCGATAAATTGCTTACCATTATCGCATGTTATTTCTGCGGGTATCCCGAATCGACACATGATGTGATCCCAGATGAATCTATAAACTCTTTTTCTCTTACTTTCTCGAATGCCTGTGCTTCAACCCATTTAGAGAAATAGTCAGTCATAAATAAGATGAATTTATCTTTACCTGGGGCCGATGGTAGGGGGTCGACGATATCCATCCCCCATTTCATGAACAGCCATGGGGATAAGACTGAATGAAATTGTTCCCCAGGTTGATGGATCATCGATGCAAACCTTTGACATTTATCACATCTTCGAACAAACTCCTTAGTGTCCCTTTCCATGCTATCCCAGTAATATCCTGCTCTGATGATTTTGTGAATCAGTGATTCGACGCCGGAGTGGTTCCTACAAGTGCCTTCATGGACCTCTCGTAAAACATAATCGGTGTTTTCGGGTCCCAAGCATACTGCTAATGGTCCATCGAATGTCCTTATGTACAATGTTCCATCTTCAGCCAACGTGAATCAAGCAACTTTGGTTGGTAGGGCCCTTGACTCTTTAGGGTTCGATGGGAGTTTTCTGTTTTCCAAATATTCAACATACTTATTTCTCATATCCCGGGTTAAGCTTATGGAGTTTATCTCTACGTGCCCCTCCTCGATTACGGACCTCGAGAGTTGAACGACAGTCCCCGAATCGATCTCATCTTCCTCGATCGATTACCCCAAATATGTGAATGCATCGGCCTCACTGTTTTGTTCTCGAGGCACATGTTGCAAAGTCCATTCCTTGAAACGGTGCAAAGTTACCTGTAATTTGTCTAAATACCTCTGCATTCTGCCTTCTCGAACCTCGAAGGTTTTGTTTACTTGGTCACTACCAGTAAAGAGCCACATTTAGCTTCAATCATTTCTGCTCCCAGGATTTTTGCCAGCTCGAGACTTGCAATCATGGCCTCGTACTCGGCCTCATTATAAGTTAACCTAGAAGTTTTGATAGATTGTCTAATGATGCCACCCGTGGGGGGTTTCAACACGATGCCAAGCTCGGACCCCTTCACATTCGAAGCGCCATCCGTGAAGAGGGTCCAAACCCCCAATGATGTACCTGATTTTAACAAGAGTTCTTTTTCAACTTCGGGTACGAGGGCTGGCGTGAAATCGGCCACGAAGTCTGCTAAAATTTGAGACTCGATGGTCGTACGGTGTTGATATTTGATATTGTACCCGTTGAGCTCGATGGCCCATTTAGCCAATCGGCCCGATAGTTCGGGCTTCTGTAAAATAATACGAAGTGGATAAGTTGTCAACACGCATATGGGGTGACATTGAAAGTATGGTCTTAATTTCCAAGAAGCGCTTATCAGTGCGAGTGATAATTTCTCTAAGTGTGGATATCTAGTCTCTACTTCTCCTAAGGTCCGACTTACGTAATAAATAGGAAATTGTGTACCTTGCTCTTCTCGAACTAGGACGCCACTTACCGCGATGTTTTATACGACCAAGTATAAGTAAAGTCTTTTATCTGTCTTCGGGGCGTGAAGCAGTGGCGGGCTCGACAGGTATTGCTTCAATTGTTCTAAAGCTCATTGGCATTCCGGGGTCCAAGCGAAGTCGTTCTTCTTTTTGAGTAGAGAGAAGAATCTGTGGCTTCGATCCGATGACCTCAAAATTAATCAGCCCAGGGCAGCTATCTATCAGGTTAGCTTCTGCACCGCTTTCATACTATCCACGATGGTGATGTCTTCGATTGCCTTGATTTTATCGGGGTTGATCTCGATTCCCCGATTTGGTACCATGAAGCCAAGGAATTTGCCCGAGCCAACCCCGAAAGCACATTTCCCGGGGTTGAGCTTCATGTTGTATTTCCTTAAAATCGCTAACGTCTCCTGCAAATGAGTTAAATGGTCCTCTGTGCGCAGGGACTTGACTAGCATGTCATCAATATAAACTTCCATCGACTTACCTATTTGTTTTTCGAACATTTTATTCAGTAGGCGTTGATAAGTATCTCCTGCGTTTTTACCCCGAAGGGTATTACATTATAACAATATGTTCCATACTTAGTGACAAACGAAGTTTTTCCTTGGTCCTACGGGTTCATTCGAATTTGATTGTACCCGTAATAGGCATCGAGAAAAGTAAGAATCTCGTGGCCGGCTGTGGCATCGATCATCCGATCGATGTTAGGCAGTGGAAAAGAATATTTGGGGCATGCTTTGTTCAGATCTTTATAGTCTATACACATTCTGAGTTTGTTCCCTTTTTTAGGAACTACAACAACGTTAGCTAACCATTCGGGATATTTTACTTCCCGAATCGACCCTATTTTGAGAAGTGTACTTACCTCGTCCTTCACGAACGCGTGCTTTAACTCGGAGTGAGGTCTTCTTTTTTGCTTCACCGGTCTGAACCTAGGGTCCAAGCTCAGGCGGTGCGTTGTTATCGACGGTGGGATTCCTATCATGTATACATGGGACCAAGCAAAGAAATCTATATTATTAATAAGAAATTGAATAAGTTTTTTCCTGAGTTCGGGGGTCAATCCCGTTCGTAGGTATACCTTTCTTTCTAGCAGATGTTTGATCCATATAACCTATTTCACCTCTTCGATCGTTGATTTGGTGGCGTCAGCATCCTCGGGGATGATAAAAGTTTGGGGGGGGGGGCAGGAAATCTTCCTCACCATTTTCTGTTTCCTGCTTCATCGATTTGGTCGAGACTGACGGTTGTGATTGCTATTTGGCCTCTCGTATATTTTTAATGCTCGATCTTTCTGAGGCTGATAATGTTGATATCAATGTTACCTCATCGACTGCAAATATTTCCTTCACCGCATGCTGCTCCCCGTACAATATTTTCACGCCGTCCGAAGTTGGGAATTTCGTTACTTGGTGGAGAGTCGAACGTACCGCCCTCATGTTATGGATCCAAGGCCTTTTGAATATGGCATTATGTCTTATGTCGCCTTCGATTATGTGGAACTTTGTGTTTTGGATGGTTCCATCCACATTCACTGGTAGAATAATTTCCACTTTAGTCGTTTCGCTAGCCATATTGAAGCCGTTCAAGACCTGAGCTGCGGGCACGACTTGATTCTGCAGACTGAGCTTCTCTACGACCGTTGATCGGATGATATTTGTAGAGCTACCTGGATCCACTAAAACACGCTTAACCTGAACTTTATTTAATAGGATAGAAATTACTAGAGCATCGTTGTGGGGCTGAGATATGCCTTCTACTTATTCGTTTTCGAACGATAAAGTGCCTTCGGGCACATAATCTCGGGTTCGTTTTTCCCCTGTGGCCGATACCTTAATGCATTTGAGTGTGGGTCTCTGCGGAGTGTCGAACCCACCGATGATCATGTAAATGACATGTTGAGGTTCCTCTTGTTTGTCTTTTCTATTAGAGTCCCTTTCTCTAAAGTGATTCTTGGCTCGATCACTGATGAATTCTCGAAGGTGGCCCTCATTGAATAGATGGGCTACCTCCTCCCTCAACTTTCTGCAGTCCTTGGTCCTGTGGCCATGCGAACCATGATATTTGCACATAGAATTTGGGTTTCTTTGGGAAGGATCGGTTTGCATAAGTCTGGACCACCTAGTATCTTTGATTCTTCTGATTACCGATACAATACTCGATGCATCGATGCTGAAGTTATACTCCGATAACCAAGGTGCCTCTCTAGGATCGCCATGTTTGTTAAATCCATTCTTGCTCATTGGTCCCCGAAATTCTGTCTTCGATCACTCCTTTGATTGTTCTGAGCGACATTGTGTGGCGAACCGTTAATCATCCGATCTGTGACGTATGGTTGATATCGGTCTCTGTTGGACCTCGGTTCTCTATCGATGTCCCTCTGGTTTTTAATAGCCGATATGTTTGGATGTGCCGATCCGGAAGGAGTTCTTAATTGGTCATCTTCGACCCTCATCTTTGATTGATATTGATTGTGCACATCTGCCCAAGTTATTGCCGGGTACTCGATCAAATTTTGTTTCAGCCGACATGATGCCATCGAACTTCGCTTGTTCAACCATTGAGTAAAAGCTTGGACGGCCCAATCGTTTGTGACCGGTGGAAATTCCATGCGTTCTATTTGAAATCAGGACACGAACTCCCTCAGCATTTCATTATCCCTTTGTTTCACTTTGAAAAGGTCTGATTTCCTCGTTGCAACCTTCATGGCACTGGCGTGTGCCTTTACAAATGAGTCCGCTAACATGGCAAATGAATCGATGGAATTTGGTGGCAGGTTATGATACCAAATCCTTGCCCCCTTCGAGATGTTTTCTCCGAATGTTTTCAACAATACGAATTCGATTTCATCGTCTTCCAAATCGTTACCCTTGATGGCATACGTGTAAGAGGTGACGTGTTCATTGGGATCGATCGTACCATTATATTTGGGGATTTCGAGCATATGAAATATTTTGGGGATTGGTTTTAGGTCTGCACTCGAGGGAAAAGGCCTTTGTACAAATTTCTTGGAATCTAACCTTTTTAACATGGGCAGAGCCCCTTGAATTTGATCGACCTTGGAATTATATATTTCTACTTTCTTATCGTTGGCTTCGATTCACTTTGTGAGCTCCTAAAGTATTTTAGCAATTTCGGGAGTAGTTCCCGATTCTTGCTCGTTTGACCTTACTACGACTGGCTCCGTTTGGTGGGCAATTTCTCGAGATGGACAGGGCTCCGGTCTGTTTGGTAGCTGGGTTTGGCTCTGTAACTGAGCTATCGCTACCTGATGGGCTTGCAACATTTTAAAGATCATACGCAAGCTGACTCCATTCTCCTCCACGTTATGGGAGTCTTGAGCTGCAGATCGAGTACTGCTGTGAATGTTATTTTCAGGTTGGGAACGTTGGTTTGCCTCAAAGGCCACATGCAAGTTGACATCTAGCGGTACTTCGGCTTGAGCTTCAGGTACTTCGACTCGAGCTTCAATGACATCGATAAGCGGCCTTCCGGCCCTGGGCATCAAGCTATTTGTTTCGTCTTGAAGGCCGGCTTCATTGTCGGTAGGTAAAGCCATTAATCGAGGATTTGCCATTGCTAATTCGAAGTCAGAGACACCCTCAAAGACGAGCGTAAACTGGTGTGTGTTGCAGATTTTTATCAAACAAACACTATTATCCTTAGCCCCACGGTGGGCGCCAAAATGTTTACCCGAAAAATCGGATAGAGTTAAATTTATAAGTAGTTCTAAGGATGTGTGATATAATTTGACACAAATCATACAGAGAAACAGAAATGCGTATATTCTAGACTATGGGAATGAGAGATAAAATAGTGAGCGAGAAGAATGAATGAGATTAAGTAAAACGGGCTCAAGAGGTTGATCTTTCAATATCAGAAGTAGACTCTTGTTACTATGTGTGAATGTCCCCATGCTTACAACAATCTCCCCTCTTTATAGTAGAGGGGTCCTATTTTATATACAATAAAAAATATATAGCGGAGAACCCATGATGAATTGTCTTTTTCCTAATCCCTGCCAGGATTCTCTCTCTTAGTGAGGTTACAACGGCCCTTGTCTGTGAGCTCGATACTGACTCGAACTCGATATTGAATCGAGCCATCGGCCTTGACTCGAGCTTGATCCTGATTCGGAGTCTTGATATTCGGGGTGGGCGTTGGTCGGTCTATGCATCTTTGACAACTTTCGCGTCGCCTCGTAGTTTGATGTGGTTATGGGCTCGATAATGATACCGAGCTGATCATTGATCGGCCTTAGAGCTCGCAGCATGTCGTCCTTACTTCAGACCTCGACCTGATATTACGCAAATACCCTTTGATCGAAGCATTATCATCTCGACCAGACCGTACGACTGACTAATAGGTTTCGACCGCATTCATCATTAATCACTCTCAACAATATATGCAAGCAAGCATGTTGCATTAGTCTAGGTTGCAAGAGATATTAGGATAAAAACTTTTCACCAAGACAAGTTACGTTGAATTCCTAATTCTGAGATCAAGACTTCTCCTATTGGAACCATTTTATTAAAACGAACTATTTTGAGGGTAAATTTGTTGTCAAAAATTTTAGAGATCAGACAAGAAGAAACCCAAAATGTAAAAGAGTTCAACCTTCAAGATAGGTGTAAAAAAACAATTACGCTATTTAATCACCTAAAAAGATAATTATACGTAACTGTCCGTAAAGAATTAGTAACTAATTTCAATTAATAAATAATGTTGTCTGCTCCTACATTTTAAAATATACTAATAGTGTAAAAAAAATTAAACGATTACCCTATCTACGTATATGAGTTAAATCGAATGCAAAATGTATCATCCAAAAAAAAAAAAAAAG
>AWOL01S0158450.1:0-11199 GCA_000715115.1 Nicotiana otophora | reverse complement strand
TTTGGGCTGGATTTCAAAGGATGTGAGAAGGAAGCACTTGAATTATTTATGAAAATTGATAGAGAAAGGCAAATAAACAGGGAGGGATCTAGCTCATTGTTACCAGACACGCCTAAGAAGAAAATTTCAAAAGAATTGAAGAGTCTGGACATTGGTAGCAATTTTAAAAGCAATGGCACACGAAGCAAGGGAGGTATCACACTTATCCAGAATTGATGAAGGTAAACATTGTCTCATGGACCGTGAGGGGGTTGAACCGTAAGAAAAAGAGAGATATGTTCAAGAGCTTGATTCAAAGTTGGAGAGCAGACGCTTTTTGCTTTCAAGAATCCAAATCAGAAGGGGATGTAAGGAATGTAGTTAAAGAGCTATGGGCAAACAGACGGGTGAAATTTGCACAGTTAGAAGCTAGTGGGACTAGGGGGCATAATCATGTTGTGGGACAGCAGAATTTGGGAGGGGGAGATCAGTAGCTTGGGATCTCATTGTATTACTTGCAAATTCACCGGTAAAAAACAGGATTTTACATGGCACTTATCTAGTGTCTATGCTCCAAATGATAGGAAGGATAGGGAAGAAGTTTGCTGGGAATTTGGGGCAGCCAGGGGTCTTTTTACTGGGCCATGGGTGTTATGTGGGGATTTCAACACTGTGAGATTCCCTTCTGAGAAGAATTGAGAAGAATTGTAACAGATTCACCAGAGGAATGTCTGATTTCTCTGAGCTTATTGAGGATATGGAATTGGAAGATCTTCAACTTTCAGGAGGAAGGTTCACATGGAAGAAGGGGGAAAGACATGATATAGCAGCTAGAATTGACAGATTTCTTATCTCTGAAGAGTGGATAGCAACTTTCAAGAACATAAAACAATTTATTCTCCATAGAGTCACTTCTGATCACTCACCATTGTTACTAGAGTGTGGGAACTGGGAGCCAGCGAAGTCTTATTTTAAGTTTGAAAATTGGTGGCCGCAAACAGAGGGTTTCAAAGAAAGGGTTAAAGATTGGTGGGACTCTTTTTCTTGTGAAGGACGACATGATTATATCCTTGCTTTTAAATTGGAAGCCCTGAAGGAGAAACTTAAAGAGTGCAGCAGATCTTTGCAGGGTAATTTGGAACTGCAGAGACAACATCCTTACACAACTAGCTGAATTGGAAGAGATACAAAAGCAAAGAATATTGAATGATGAAGAAGTACACCTAAGGGTTGTCCTATCTGTGCAGTTTGAGGAAAATGCTAAACATGAGGAGGTGGATTGGAGGCAAAGATCCAGGGCACTATGGCTCAAGGAAGGAGATAGCAATACTAAGTTCTTTCATAGAACTGCAAATGCTCATAAAAGATACAACCATATTGATCAAATTGCAGCAGAAGGGGTTACTTTAAAAGATCCAGCTGACATTAAAAGGGAGATAATTTCCTTTTATCAAAAACTTTATGCAGAATCAGAGGAATGGAGACCACAGGCTAGTTTTAGAGAATGTCCTATGATTAGTGCAGAGGAAAATCAGATGCTGCAAAATTCTTTTGAAGAACAGGAAATATGGAAAGTGTGAAGGCTTGTGCAGGGGATAAGGCCCCTGGTCCAGATGGATATTCTATGGCTTTCTTTATACATTGTTGGGAGGTGGTGAGGGTGGAAGTGGTTGCTACCATCCAGAATTTCCATGAACAAAGGTTTCTTTGAAAAAAGTTTTAATGCTACTTTCATAGCATTAATTCCCAAGAAGAGTGCCAAGGAGTTGAAGGATTTTAGACCTATTAGCCTGATAGGTAGTGTTTACAAAATCATTTCAAAACTTTTAACAGAGAGACTTTAAAAAGTGGTACATAAGGTGGTGGATGCCCAACAAATGGCCTTCATAAAAGGAAGACAGATAATGGATGCCATCCTTATAGCAAATGAATGTGTAGATGCAAGGATAAAGAGTAAGAAACCTGGCATATTATGCAAATTAGACATTGAAAAGGCTTACGACCATCTCAACTGGAAATTCCTTTGGGGGATAAAGAGTAAGAAACCTGGTATATTATGCAAATTAGACATTGAAAAGGCTTACGACCATCTCAACTTGAAATTCCTTTGGGGGTGCTTGAGAAAATGGGGTTTGGTGGCAGATGGATTAATTGGATCAGGTTTTGTACTAGCACAGTTAAATTTTCAATCTTGATAAATGGCTCACCGACTGGATTCTTTGCATCTGAGAGAGGTCTTAGACAGGGGGATCCCCTATCACCTTTCCTATTCATCCTAGCCATGGAGGGTTTAAATGATTTGATAAAAACAACACAGACCAACAATTGGATTAGGGGCTTTATTGTGAATCCTCGGGTTGCCTACAATTTGGAGATCTCTCATTTACAATATGCTGATGATACTTTAGTTTTTTGCGATGCTGATAGAGATAACCTGAAAGTACTGAGAGTAACTTTCATTCTCTTTGAAGCCACTTCAGGATTACACATTAATTGGAGTAAAAGTTACATTTATCCAGTTAATAAAGTTATTGAGATCCACCATCTGGCTGCAATTTTAGGGGGTAAAGTAGGAGTATTGCCAACAATCTACTTGGGTATGCCACTGGGGGCGAGGAGTAAATCAAATGGGATTTGGAATGGAGTGATTAACAAGTGTGAAAAAAAGCTAGTCAATTGGAAGAACCAATATCTCTCTCTAGGTGGAAGATTGATTTTGATAAATAGTATTCTTGATGCTTTGCCTCCCTATATGATGTCTCTGTTTCCGATTCATGTCGGTGTTGTGAAGAAGTTGGATGCTATAAGAAGAAATTTCCTTTGGCAAGGGAATAGTGACACAAAGAAAATGCACTTGGCAAAATGGAGTACTCTTACAACCAGTAAGAAGGAAGGTGCTCTGGGAATCAAGAATTTAAGAATCCAAAACCAAAGCCTGATGATGAAATGGCTATGGAGATTTACGTCTGAAGAACAGTCCTTGTGGAGGGATACTATCAAGATAAAATATGGGATGGATGATAAATGGACTACTAAAGCTGTGAATAGCACCTATGGAGTCAGTTTGTGGAAATCCATAAGAAACTTATGGCCCCTGCTCATCAACAAGTCCAGTTTCAAAGTAGGAGATGGTATGAAAACATCCTTTTGGGATGACAAATGGCTAGGGCAAAGGCCATTGAAGCAACTCTTTCCAGATATTTACAATCTGAATCAGCAACAGAGAGCATACGTGAGAGAAGTATGGGGCAATCCAGGATGGAATCTTAGCTTCCGAAGACTATTGATGACTGGGAGGTGGACAGGGTAACAGAGTTCTATAATACCCTAGAACAATTCAGGGGGCTTTCAACCATAGTGGATAGATGTCTTGGAATAGGAACGCACAAGGAAAATTTTTTGTGAACTTAGCATATAAGGAGTTTAACCTTTCAAACAATCAGATTGATTGTTGGCCTTGGAAGATGATATGGAAAGTTAAAATCCCATCCAAGGTAATATGCTTCACATGGTTATTGGCAAAAAAGGCAGTTTTGACTCGAGACAATCTCATTAAGAGGGGTTTTCAATTATGTTCCGGATGTTATTTATGTGGTGAAGAGGCCGAGACAATCAATCATCTCTTTTTACACCGTAGAATGACATATCAATTATGGAAGATATTCATTAATTTGAGGGGAATCAAGTGGACCATGCCAAGGAGAATCCGGGAAGTCCTAGCTTGTTGGAACAGAGATGGTAACCATTCAGGACACAAAGACAGATGGAAGATTGTCCCAGCTTGCATTTGGTGGACAATCTAGAAAGAGAGAAACCAGAGATGTTTTGAAGATAACAGAAGTTCCATTGAGAAGCTGAAGATGAATTGTTTAGTCCTATTTTATTTTTGATGTAAACAGGAGTACTTACAAGAAGCTGAATTTATTTATGAGATTTTAGATTACTAATGATAGGTTAAGACTTAGGAACTCAGGTTTCTCCTTGTAACTATATAGGACTACACTGCTTTGTAATCTAAATTTAATATATATACTAATATGTTACCTTCTCAAAAAAAATTGATAATGGCAAAGCTCCCGTATACGAGGGGTACACCAAAAAATAGAGAACCACCATGCATGACACCTATCTTCTTTTCAAGCTATGTTGCGCAGGCTCTCTAAAATGTTGCCGCACCCGTGTCGGATCCTCCAAAAATACACTACTTTTGGAGGATCTGACACGCATCCGGCCACATTTTGCGAAAAGTCCGAGCAACATAGTTTACAAGTAGGAACCTCATGTATGCACCAAAAAGACATTAAAAACAGGGGTTATTATTCTCCAGATGTACAAAATTAAGCTTTGTCCTTCAAAAGCTCTCCTATTTCTTTTTCTCCATACTATCCACATAAGTGCTAATGAGCAACAACCCACACCTGGTGCATTCTCTTCTTTCCTTTAAAGGCCCAACTAGATAATGCATCCTTCACAATACCCGGCATGGTCCATTGAGTCTGAACCATCTAAAGCTCCCACCACAAACATGATGCTACCGACCAATTTAGTATGAGATGATCCATGTCCTCTCCTAAGTGTCTACACATGAATGAAACACTAACTAGCATATGTGATCCTCCTCTTCCTCAAATTTTTGGCTATTAGAACCGCTCCACTAACAGGCAGCCAAATGAAAAAACATACCTTTATTGGCACCATAGAATCCAAACCAGTGGATATGAAAACCTGACTTCTCTCTAACTCACAGTAGTAACTCTATACGTCCACTACTTCCTAGCACCCATCTTTAAGAATTATGACTCTCTCCCAGTAATGTTTGTATATGGCCATGGCCATGCCTTGCCATGCCATGCCACGCCCTGCGTCGGGCCATGGCCACGCCTTGCCATGCCCTTCGTCGTCCATGGCCACGCCCGACGTCCTGGACATGCCCTGCGTCGTGCCATGTCCACGGCCTGCCATGCCCTGCGTCGTTTCAAGCAAAATCCGTATCCTGATTCCTCCTTAAGTATGAGATCCCGAATTACACCCCCACTCATGTAATCTCCCAACTTGTTGGACAGTTATCTCTTTTTCAAGAAATACTTAGATATTTATGAAAGTAATCCTCAACATGTTGTCCCCCAAAAACTAACCTTGTACGTTCCATAACCTGAATGAGATACAACCACTACACTCTTCTCCATCTCTTTATAATATCTCACCAGAGCCTCCTTATCAAAATATCTCTCTCCAGAGGCTCCTTATCAAAAAGTATCTCTCCAGAGGCTGCACCAAAAAGGAACATTGGTGTTTTTGGTCATCCACCCCCTTCCATGGTGCCACATTTTTCCGCTATCACATCTCCTCTGTTCCAAATTTCCACAACCACTTCCCTAGCATGGCCTTGTTAATGACGCAAGAGTTTTTACCCCTAGCGCTCCCCCACCTTTTGGATGTCGTACCAACTTCCCAACTAAGTGAAATTCTCTTGCCCAGTAGACGGAGTCCCGCAGGATGTTCCTCTGTAGTCTTTCAGTTTCTCTGTCACGCTAGCAAGTACTAGTGGGGACACGAAATAAGTGGGAATGTTCGATATAGTGCTTTTAGTTAATACTTCCTGTCATTTTTGAGAATATCTTTTCTCCATCCTGCAAGTCTTTTCTCTACCTTTTTACTACCAGATTCCACATTGTTGTGTCTTTGTTTAATGAACTAAAAGACAGACCAAGATAAGTGGTTAGGAGGGCTCCAATCCTACAGTTGATCACCTGTTATAGACTATCAGAATTATCCACTTCACCAACTAGATGATGATTTCTCAAGGCTTCCGGTGGTTCTTGTTGGCATCGCAAAATATTAGTCTCATCTGCAAATAAGCAGTGTGTAACTCTGACAATGCCTTGACCCCCGCTGTTGAGAAACCCCTCAATTATCCACTTAGCACAACTCTATCCATCATTTTACTCAACGGTTTCATAACCATTATAAATAGTATGGGCAATAATACATCTCCCTATCTCAGGCCTATCGAGCTACCAAAAATCCCACATAGGCAACCATTCACCAGGACCGAGTATCTGACCATAGCTATGCAGCATCTAATCCACTTCCTCCGCATGTCATCGAATCTCATTCTCAATATAAAGAAATCAAGAAATCCCAATTGATACAATCGTACGGGATACGCTTTCTTAAGGTCCAGCTAGCAAAATATACCAAGTTCTTCCAGCTTCCCTATGGATCTACTACTTCATTTGCCACCTACGTAGCGTCTAAAATATGTCTTCCTTCCACAAAAGCATTCCGCGAGGTAGACGCTGTCTCATCCAGCACATTGTTTAGTCCATCAGAGAGTACCCCGGGGATTATCTTATAGATGTTTCCCACTAGACTAATAGGTCGTTAGTTTTGATGCACGTGGTTATCTCCTTCGGATATTAATCGATTACATTAGACCAAAGTAACTCGCATTTCTATCCGGAATCAAGAAGAGATAATGTTAAAATAGCATGACCATGTATTATAATGAAAACCACCAATTAGGGCTGACCTTTGAAAATGTAGTTGCCAGATCATCTATGTCGGATAAAGACCCCAAAGCTGATCCCTGAAGATAAAGCAGTAAATTATTAGTTTAATAAAGCAGACTACTCTACAGTATATCAGCAACTCATCAAAGTAATAAATAAATACAGCATACACACACCACCAAGGACACAAATTCACAAGGGATGGTACCAACATTATCTAGAGATCACACAAACTGAATGCAAAAAAAATGAGAGTTAGAAGAAAATATCAAATTCCTGAGCCAGAAGAACAAAAAGTGGGGAAAACATATATTCTAACAGTTAATTGACAATGACATCACCTAACTCTCCAGGTGAGCACACACTGATAAAATTCACAAACCAAATCAATAAAAGGGAAACATGCAGTTATTTTCCTCAAGTTAGAGCTAAACACCAATCTTAAAACATCTACTATCGCACTCAGCATATTTAGCCTATATTTTTAGTAAAAAGAAAATTTAGTTCCGTAAGGGTAGTGTCCACAAACCTAATCAGAATGAAGCTAAAAGACCCACATGCCTTCTACCACCCTTTGCCACTTTCCTAGCTACCACTTCCCTAAACGAGCAGCCTTAATTGCAGCTCGGAAGCTTGGACAAACACCTGCAAACCACCAACCTAACCCTCCCATTGACCTCAGAGATCAATGGTGAAAGGAAGGACTGCAGTAGACTCGTGATTGTAGAGTACTAGGGGAGGGTCTTAGGACCCTTAGGTGAGAAAGCAAAGAAAAGAAGGCAATATCTGTTGCCTATTTGGCCAATTCCATAAGCTACATATCTAGGACAAGCAAAAGCAAACAATATGAATGTGTCGCTACCATATATGATATGACGCACTTTCATGATCTAACAAGCATGAGAACCTGTAGTTAATAACAAAACACTAAAAAAGAAAAAAAAGAGTATCTTTAGTATTTTCCTTAATAGAAGGAGCAGATGCCCAGTTCATTTATTTCCTCTTTTTCTCTTCATTCTAGATAAAGATACAGAACAAATGTCCCCAAGCAAGAAACAATTAATACACAAAAACAAGTATGACACAGTTCAACAAACAAATCATGTACGTCCTCATTTTTTTCAAACAAAGAATGTAAAGCTTAAAAATAAAAATAAAAGAATGTACCTCATCTTTTTCAAACAAATGGTACTCCTGTACATCCTCGTCACCAAATCCACCATCCACCGAGGGAACACAACTGTTTCCTTCTTCGTCTAGGCCCCCCAATTCGACTTCCTCTCCTATATCTCGTCCAAAAAATGCATATTGTGATGCATCGAAAAGCGCACTATCTGCATCAAAACACAACAAGAAACGTCAGTATTTATACACCCTTTTCACATTAAAAAATAAACAAGTTTTTTCTTCTACCAAACTAATCACTCCCACTCTCCTCTTTAGTATGTCCCAGAAAGAATGACACATTTCTATATTAAATAATTTAATTTTAAACATTCCAGTTTACCCTTACGAGATTAGTTCATAGCCACACAATATCTATAACTTGTTTTAGACCATAAGTTTTACCAACCTTTCTTTCTTTCTTAAACTCCGTGCAAAGACGGATCTAGAATTCTAAAGTGACTTCAAGTTAATACTACCATAATAACTGAATTCACAGTCAAATATTTATAATTATTTAGTAAGATTTTTTAATACATACACAGGGTGGGGGCAAAAGCTTACTGGGTTCACGCGAACACATCTATTACATGCTCAGTCAAACACCATCAGATAAAACAGGACGGAAGGAGTACAAAAGTAAAACAGGGAAACCCAAATAGAATCAAACAGTAATTTCAATGAAAATCACACAATTTAAAAATAAATAAATAAATAAAAAGCCTATTTCAGAAGAAAAAAGAATGCAGTGAGCTGACCTGAGATAGAGCTAGAGGAGTGGGACAAGTTGTTAAAATCTTTGCCATCAGATCTCTCCATAATTTACGAAATTACCACAAAAGAAATAGAAACCCTAACAAAACTAAACATATGGAAACCCTAACAAAACTAAACATGTAATTCGACTGAATTAAAAAGTTCAGCTGGTTATACAAAAGCTTGAGGTTGTTTTTAGGGCTTTTGAAGGAATAGAAGAAATTGAGAGAGGAAAAGATGAGGAGAAGAAGAGAGACACATAGCGTGAAATATGAATATTACGTGTTTGGTTTAATGTGTGTGTGTGTGTAAGGTGAAGAAAGAGACGGGAGACTTCTTCTTTTGTTTCCCCGAAGGTGAGAAGTGAATGCAAAGAGAGTGAGAGAGCGAGGACCGAGGGAGGACTTATGGGATAGCTAAAATTTTGTTTTTTAAACTACGAATATACTTTTTTTTTTAAACAAAGGAACTCGTTTATGCTTTACGCCGAACTCAACAAACTTTCACTAAATCACACCGATACTTACCTTTTGCTTTTGAAAACAATGCAGAAATGTAATAAAGTTAGTGGAGAGTATGCTGATTTTCGGTGGCTGAAAAGTAAGGCAAAAATTATGAATTTATAGTCAAACAAGTCTGGGTTGAATAAGTGTGAACGTACATGTTAACATGAGGTACCATTTCGGCAGAAAATATTTCTGTTTGATAGCGAATTTTAAATTCAAACTNATTCAAACCGATGGTCCAAAAAATTATCAATCAATCAATTGAAGTCGACCGAGCAACGACGACGACGGCGCGAGGCACCACTTCTTCTCAACGCTTTAAGAGCTAGAAGATGTGTTTTTCTATATAAGCACAAAGATTTTTTCTTTTTATTTTTCGATAAGAAGTGATAGGGGTGGCAAATATGAATCTCCTTTTGAAGAAATATGTTTGGAATAAGGCATTATTCACCAAACAATTGTCCTTTACTCACTGCAATCTAATAGAATTGCGGAAAGAAGTAATAGAATGTTAAAGGAGATGACGAATGCCTTGTTGATAAGGGGTAGTTGTTTTCAACCATGTTTGCTTAACTCTTCTTCTTGTCCCTCTTCGGTGCACGACAGTCCACAACCTTATGTCCAAACTTTCCACAATTGTGGCAGTTACCTTTGAACTTCTTCTTGCTCAAATAATTCTTTGGTTCAGACGGCTTCTTTCTCTTTTTATTGCTCGTAGACGCTTCCTCAATAATACTTGCTTCCATTATTGTTGAGTTTCAACGGGACTTCTTTATAGCAGCTTTGGTGTCCTCTTCAATCTGTAGACAAACAATAAGGTTTTCAAGTGTCATCTCCTTGCGCTTATGTTTTCAAGTAATTCTTAAAGTCCTTCCACAATGGAGGCAACTTTTCAATGAATGCCGTAACTTGAAACGTTTCATTTATGACCATACCTTCAATCATATGTTTATAATTAGTAAAATAATTAATATTTTGAATAAAAATATTGACTCAATTTATACCTTCTACAAGGAGGTCATGAACAATAACTTGCAGTTCTTGAACTTGCGTTATGACAAATTTGTCGTCAACCATTTTGAAGTCCAGAAATTTGGCGGCCACAAATTTCTCAAGTCCAACATCTTCTGTCTCGTACTTCTTTTCAAGAGCATTCCACAGCTCTCTTAATGTTTTCATGCCGCTATAAACATTGTACAAGTTGTCTTCCAAGAAACTTAAAATATAGTTTTTGCATAAGAAGTCAGAATGCCTCCATGACCACAAATCGCTCATTGTAAGGAGTTTCTTCTCCCAAAACTGGAACGTCATCGCTAATAAAGCGCTGCAAACTGAGTGTGATCAGGTAGAAGAACATTTTCTACTGCCAATGCTTGAAGTCCATGCCAAAAATTTGTTTGGGCTTTTCTGCCGGTGCAAACATTGTGCGACTTGAAGATGCAGTAGCCATTGCAGCAGCAATAGTCCCAACATAACCATTATGTTATTCTGTATATGTTGTCATTTTTCCGTAAAAGAAATTGACACAACCAAAAATTAGTAAATCGGTGAAGTTTTTATATCTTCAAACCAAATATAAAAATGAAGTAGACAATCCGAAGATTTTAATCTCCAAACAATGGAAAATCACTAGGCTTTTAATATTCCAAAACAAAATATAAAATGAACACAAAATAAAAATAAATTCATTAAGCTTGTAATTAAATGTGTTCGAAAAATAATTTCTGCAAAATAAAACGAAACTAGAAACAAAACAGAAATAGAATCAAAAGAATAAAAGTTCTGGGCCCAACAGAAAACTGTGTTTTCTTAAAATATTTGACCCCCTCACTGTTGCTCAAGGCTATGGGATTAATTCCTCCAAGGATAGAACGGAACAACTATTCTGTAATACATGCAATGGAAATTACAGAATTTCGTCGAACTCAACAAACGACAGTAAACCACAATGATGCTTACGTTTTGCTTTGGAAAACAATGCAAAAATACAGAAGAGAGAGGGGAGAGTATGCAGATTTTTGGTGGTCGAAAAGTGAGGCAAAACCTCTGAATTTATAGCCAAACAGTCTTGGTTAAATAGGTGCAAAGGTACATGTTCACACGAGGTACTAATTCGGCAGAAAATATTTTGTTTGGTCGCGAATTTTAAATTCAAACTGATGGTCCAAAAAAATATCATTCAATCAATTAAAGTCGAGTGAGCGACGATGACGATGGCACGAGGCACCACTTCTTCTCAACTCTTTAAGAGCTAGAAGATGTGCTTCTCTATATAAGCATAA
>AWOL01S0158442.1:0-33994 GCA_000715115.1 Nicotiana otophora | reverse complement strand
TTTGATGGTGTATATAGGACTGGAAAATGACGTATATATGTTGTTATTGTTCTGTTCTTGTATTGTTGGTGTTATCTTGAATTTGGAGGAAGTAAGAATTATAGGGGAGATGCTGCCCGTTTTAATACAAAATAAGCTTGTCGTTCGTTGTGCGTTAGTTGTACCTTTTGTAACTTAATGATAGTATTATTATCGTTGTTGTAGATTAAAATGTGAAGAGGTGAGTTCAACTTGGTGATTGGAAAGATTGTGACANCGGACTGTTTTGTGGACTGTTTTGTGTTGCTGTTTGGCTGCATGTTTTACTACTATTTTGTGGGTTTTTGGAGGAGGAAGGGGATGGATAAACACCATATAAATGTACGGTGGTGGGCTGGTCGTTCGTCATAACATTTCCTGGTCGTTTGACACTACTACGGTAGTCATTTTGTGTATGAAGAGATTGGGGTGTGTTGGGCTGTTTTGTAGTATTTGATGGTGTATATAAGGCTGGAAAAGAATGTATATATGTTGTTATTGTTGTGTTCTTGTGTTGTTGGTGTTATCTTGAATTTGGAGGAAGTAAGGATTATGGGGGAGATGCTGCTCGTTTAATACAAAATAAGCTTGTCATTCGTTGTTCGATAGTTGTACCTTTTGTAACTTAATGATAGTATTATTATCGTTGTTGTAGATTAAAATGTGAAGAGGTGAGTTCAACTTGGTGATTGGAAAGATTGTGACAAGGTATGGTAAGGCTAAGCCCTTCCTTCATTTTGGCATGATCTCGTAATTACATGTGTTTGATAACGAGGAATAAAGAGAAGTTCATACTCCCGAATTTATATACACTATCATAGTCTCATAAGTTATAGTATTATCCCTTATCAGGACTTCATATTCAGTTTAGTTTTGTCTTTATTCAGTCAAGAGAGCAGAGGGTCTATATATATACAGTATTATAATATTTTCACCACAATCTAGCTATAATCGGTGGGCAGGCCCCTATTGGGAAACCTCTGATCAGATGGTAAGTTATATACTGAGCCTACTGTGGCCGAGCGCCTATGAGCGAGCCCTGAATGGCCGAGATACAGAGCTAGTATGCCCGAGCGCCTATGAGCGAGCCTACTACGGAGGAGCAGTTACACGTTCCGAGCCTTATAGGACCGGACATTTATTTTACTTACTATATTGAGATAGTTGAGTCAGTATCAGTAGGTAAGTATATCTCCAGATCATCTTTGACTCCCAGTTACTTTTAGTTATCATATTATCAGTTCAGTTTGAGCTTTCAGTTATTTTATTGCCTTACATACTCGGTACATTATTTCGTACTAACAGATGGGTAGACCTCCTCAGTAGGTATTTCCCGAGTTCAGCCTGATCAGTAAGCTCCACGGCCTTCGGAGTTGCCGGGTCTAGAGTTTTGTGTAAATCTTATGAATATATGTATATATGTTATGGGTAGGTCGGGGAGGCTTGTAGACATATCCTGTCAGTTAGTGTTGTATGTTGGGCTTGTAGGCCTTGTATCTATATTTTGTTGGTTTGACAGTTGTAGTAGTTATGACGGCCTTGTCGGCCCAGCGTTATATTGATGTTTAGTCATCGTTAGTTTCTATTCATTTTTATATTTTGCTTCGCAAACTGTCTTGCACTGTGGCCCCGTGGCCAAAGTATGACATTATATGTTCAGAGTCCCTTAGTCGCAAGTTGGTACGCAAGGTTAGGTAAGTAATTCTAGTGGCTTGACATAAGTAATTCTAACTCGGATTGGACTATATTTCATGAATGTATTTCAGAGTCCCCAGGTTCGAGGCTTGACATAAGTAATTCTAACTCGGATCGGACTATATTTCATGAATGTATTACTATTTTCACCATCTAATTAGGGACTTGAGTTGTAAATTTGGGGGAAAATGGTAGAAACTGCATAGGCTAAAATTTTGAGTTTTGGAAGGTGATTTGAGGTTAGATTCGAGTAATTTTTGTATGGTTGGACTCGTGAGTGGATGGGTGTTTGTATTTTGTGACTTTTGTCGGATTTCGAGATGTGGGTCCGGGGGCCGGTTTGTGTCTACTTCGGATTTTTCTTATAATTTCGTATTTTTCCTGTGAAATTGATTCTTTTAGCCTATATTAATTATATCGTGCTGCTTGTGGCTAGATTCGGGGCGTTTGGAGATTGATTCGATAGGAAAAGGCATCGTGGAGTAGGATTTTTGGGCGGTTTGAGGTAAGTAACAGTTTTAAATCTGGTCCTGAGGGTATGAAACCACGGATTATTGGATTATGTGAGTATTTTTGAGGTGACGCACATGCTAGGTAATGGGCGTGTGGGCGTGCACCGTAGGAATTGGGACTTGGTCCATTCCGTGAAACTAAAAAGTTGAATAACTTGTTTCTAGCTATATGTTCTCCCTGTGTTATAGAAATTTGACTGCAAATCATGTTAGAAATCATGCTTAGGCTATGTGATGGTACTGTTGGGACCCGTAGAGGTCGCGTACTTGTTGAATTACTTGCTAATGATGTCTTGTACTCAGTCACGGTTTTACTTGCGTATCATATCTCAGCCTCTTCTTGATTATTGTTGATACACTATGTTATATTTGTTTGGGCCTATCTTTGTGATTTCCGAGAGCCCGAGAGACTAGAGAGGTTGATGACTTAGTGAGGCCGAGGGCCTATCTGTGAGGTATTGATACTATGGCACGTGAATTGTTCGTGCAACACGTGATTTATCCGTGCGGATCCACATATTGATACTATAACACGTGAGTTGTTCGTGCAGCACATGCGTTGTCCGTAAAGATATAGCGCTTGGGCTGAAAGGAGCCCCTTCGGAGTTTGCACACCCTCAGTGCGCGCATATACCTATTGAGTGTGAGTACTGAGGGATGAGAGCCGAGTGACTGAGTTGTTATGACGAGTTGAGTGACTATTGTCCTGAGAGGTTGTTCTTGCTTTTCATTTGTTGATGCACCTAGTTGCTATATGTCATTGTTGTGAAATTTATGAAAGATTTTATATCCGGATCACCTGAACTTGAACTGTATAAAAATGTGTTGACTTAAACTATCAGATTTGAAAGCATGTCTATTCTTTGCTGGAACTATTGAAAATGAACTGTATTTGTATAGCTCGTCACTACCTTCTCAGCTCCTTATTTATTTTTTTTACTTACTTACTTATTTATTTTTTTACTTCGTGTGCAGATCCAGGTGTTCCCGATCATAGCGGGTGTTGATAGTTGAGCAGCTGATTCCGAAGACTATCGAGGTAGCAGCATGGCATTCGCAGGCCTTTTCTCTCCTTCATTATCTTTATCGCATTTTCAGTTGTTATTCCTTAGATGTTGTATTAGAGTGCTCATGGTATAGATGCTCATGTACTAGGTGACACCCGATATTAGGCTAATTGTTCCGCACTTATGCTTTGGGTTTTACACCATTTTTATGAAAGACTCCGGTCATTTCAAATATATTATTCATTTATGTTAAATGTTGAAAGTGTTTTGGAGATGTCGGCTTGCCTAGTATCATGATAGGCGCCATAACGACGGGTTAGGTTTGGGTTATGACAAGTTGGTATCAGAGCCTAGGTTACATAGGTCTCACGAGTCATGTGCAGGTTTAGTAGAGTCTTGCGGATCGGTACAAAGATGTTTGTACTTATCTCCAAGATGCTGTCGAACCCTTAGGAAATTGCACATTCTTGAATTCTTGTCGTGCGAATCTTTTGATTCTGGTAACTAAATTTTTGTTGTTCTAATTCTCTCACAGATGGTGAGGATACGTACTACCAGGCAGGATGGACAGCCACCGGTACCACCAGTCAAGGCCGCGAGAGGCCAATGTCACGGTAGAGGCTGCGGTAGGGGTAGAGGTGCAGCTCCCACCGTAACTAGGGCAGCACCTGCAGTTTCGCGAGCTGCCCCAGTTCAGGAGCAGGCTATAATTGTGGATGAGCCTATAGGAACAGCTCAGGCACCACTCGTGCCCATTGTGATTCTAGGCCTTCAGGAGGCCTTAGCTAAGGTTCTGACCGCGTGTACCAGTCTTGCTCAGGCGGTCTGTGTTCCGGCTACAGCAGCCACTTCTTAGGCCGGGTGAGATGCCCATACCCCTGCCGCCTGCACACCAGAGCCGGTGGTACAGGGACTCCAGACACCGGGGGCACCACTAGCCCAGCTGGTTACAGCTATTCAGAAGTATGTAGTTCCTGTCATGCCTGATGATGAGCAGCGTAGATTAGGGAGGTTTGGGAGACTCCAGCCTTTATCTTTCAGTGGTACCGAGGGAGAGGATTCCCAGGGCTTCTTGGACAGGTGTTAGAGGATACTCCGTACAACATGTATTCTAGAAACCAGTGGGGTCTCGTTCACTACTTTTTAATTCTCTAGGGCTGCCTTCAGTTGGTGGGAGGCTTACGAGAGGTGTAGGCTATTCGGCGCAACACCCCTTACCTGGCAGTAGTTCTCCGGTCTATTCCTGGCCAAGTTCGTGCCTCAGTCCCAGAGAAAGGAGCTGCACAGGCAGTTCGAGCAGCTTCGTCAGGGTGATATGTCTGTGACGCAGTATGAGATGCGATTTTTAGAGTTGGCCCGTCATTCTATCTAGTTGGTTCCCATAGATAGAGAGAGGATCAGGAGGTTCATAGATGGCCTCACTTTTCAGCTGTGATTGCTTATGACTAGAGAGAGAGTGTCTAGTGCTATTTTTGACGAGGTTGTCGACATTGCTAGTCAGAGGGAGGCCAAGAGGCCTCATGGCTAGGGTAGATTCAGTGGCGTTCTTTCTAGGGGCAGTTCCACCATGGTAGGGGTCATCCTTTCAGACATGCTCAGATGGCTCGTCTAGTTCACTGTGGTGCATCATCTATCCATGGTTCACACAGCTATCAGCAGGGCCAGTCTTCATTCAGTGCACTACCAGCATAGAGTTCTCACCCTACCTCATCAGTTTAGGTGTCTACGGGTAGTTATTCGAGGCATTAGGATCAGCAGTTCCGTCAGAGTAGGGGTTGTTTCGAGTGAGGAGATTTTGGTCATATTAAGAGAGATTTCCCTAGGTTGTTGGGTGGGACTTCACCGTAGAGTTCTCAACCGATGGCACCAGCACCAGCAGCTTCACCACCCACCCAGCCAGCTAGGGGTGGTGTTCAGTCAGCTAGGGGTCTCCCTAGAAGGGGGAGGTCGATCAGGGGGCGGCCAGGCTCGTTTATATGCTCTTCCTGCCAGACCAGATGTCATTGCTTCGGGTGCTGTGATTACAGGTATTGTCTCAATTTGCCATAGAGATGCCTCTGTATTATTTCACCCTGGTTCCACTTATTCATATGTGTCCTCATATTTTGCTCATTATATGGGTATGCCCTGTGAGTCTCTAGTTTCATATGTCCATGTATCCACTCCAGTGGGCGATACTATCATTGTAGACCGTGTATATTGTTCATATGTGGTGACTATTGGGAGTCTGGATACTAGAGTGGATCTCTTGTTACTTAGTATGGTCGATTGTGACGTGATTTTGGGTATGGATTGGTTGTCTCCATGTCATGCTATTCTAGATTGTCACGCTAAGACCATGATGTTTGCAATACCGGGATTGCCGAGGGTTAAGTGGAGCGGCTCCATAGACTTTGTTCCCAGTAGAGTTATTTCATACTTGAAGGCTCAACGGATGGTTGAGAAGGGTTGTCTATCTTATATGGCCTTTGTGAGGGATGTTAGTGTAGAGACCCATGCTATTAATTCTGTTCCAATAGTGCGAGATTTCCCGGATGTGTTTCCTGCAGACCTGCCAGGCATGCTTCCCGACATGGATATTGATTTCGGTATTGATTTGGTTTCGGGCACTCAGCCCATTTCTATTCCACTATACCGTACCGGTTGAGTTGCAAGAGTTAAAGGAGCAGCTTAGGAACTCCTCGATAAGGGGTTTATTCGGCCTAGCGTGTCACCTTGGGGTGCACCAGTTATATTTGTGAAGAAGAAGGATGGTACTATGAGAATGTGCATTGATTACAGACAATTGAACAATGTCACAATCAAGAATAAGTATCCTTTGCCGCGTATTGATGATTTGTTTGACCAGCTTCAGGGAGTGATGGTGTTCTCCAAGATTTATTTGAGGTCAGGGTATCACCAGCTGAAGATTCGGGACTCAGATATTCTTAAGACAACTTTCAGGACCCGATATGGCCATTATGAGTTCCTTGTGATGTCTTTTGGGCTGACCAATACCCAAGCAACGTTCATGCATCTGATGAACAGTGTGTTTCAGCCTTGTATTGACTTATTCATTATTGTATTCATTGACTACATCCTGGTGTACTCTAGTAGCCGGGAGGAGCATGCCCAACATTTGTGGTTTGTGTTACAGCGGTTGAGGGAGGAGAAACTTTATGCAAAGTTCTCCAAGTGTGAGTTTTGGATCAGTTCAGTGGCTTTCTTAGGGCACGTGGTGTCCAATGAGGGTATTCACGTAGACGTGAAGAAGATAGAGGTGGTTCAGAGTTGGCCCAGAGCGTCCTCAGCCACAGAGATTCGGAGTTTTCTCGGTCTGGATGGTTATTACCGCTGTTTTGTGGAGGGCTTCTCATCCATTGCATCGCCCTTGACTAAATTGACCCAAAAGGGTGCTCCTTTCAGGTGGTCGGAGGAGTGCGAGGAGAGCTTTCAGAAGCTCAAGACTACTTTCACCACGGCTCCAGTTCTAGTTCTACCATCAGCTTCTGGTTCTTATATAGTGTATTGTGAAGCCTTGCAAATCGGTATTGGGTGTGTTCTGATGCAGGAGGGTCGAGTGATTGTTATGCTTCACGCCAGTGGAAGCCTCATGAGAAGAACCATCTTGCCCACGACCTTGAGTTGGCAACTATTGTTCCCGCCTTGAAGATTTGGCGGCACTATTTGTTCGGGGTCCATTGTGAGATTTACACTGATCATCGGAGTTTGCAGCATCTGTTCAAATAGAAGGATCCTAACTTGCGTAAACGGAGGTGGTTGGAGCTTCTTAAGGACTATGATATCACCATTATGTACCATCTCGGGAAGGCCAATGTGGTGGGCGATGCCTTGAGTCATCGGGCGAAGAGTTTGGGGAGCTTAGCATATATTCCAGCAGCAGAGAGGCCATTGGCATTGGATGTTCAGACCTTAGCTAGCCAGTTTGTTAGATTGGATGTTTCTGAGCCGAGTCAAGTATTGGCTTGTATCGTCTCTCGGTCTTCTCTTTATGATCGTATCAGGGAGCATCAGTATGATGAACCCCATTTACTTGTCCTTAAGGAAACCATCCAACACGGTGATGCTAAGGATGTCACTATTGGGGATGATGGTGCATTGAGAATGTAGGGCAGGATGTGTGCCCAACGCGGATGGTTTGCGTGAGTTAATTCTCCAGGAGGCTCACAGTTCACGATATGCTATTCATCGGGGTGCCGCAAAGTTGTATCAGGACTTGAGATAACATTATTGGTAGAGGAGAATGAAGAAAGACATAGTGGAGTATGTAGCTCGTTGTCTAAATTGCCATCAGATCAAGTATGAGCATCAACGACCAGGTGGGTTGCTTCAGAAGTGAGAGATTTTGGAGTGGAAATGGGAACAAATCACTATGGATGTCGTTGGGCTTCCACGGACTCAGCGGAAGTTTGATGCAGTTTGGGTGATTGTGGACCGGCTGACCAAGTCAGCTCATTTCATTCCTGTGCCTATTCTTTCGAGTAGCTGGCTCAAGTGTATATTCGTGAGATCGTCAGGCTTCATGGCGTACTGATATGTATCATCTCAGACCGGGGTACACAGTTTACATCACTATTCTGGAGGGCCGTACAACATGAGTTGGGGACTCGAGTGGAGTTGAGCATAATATTTCACCCTCAGACGGATGGACAGTCCGAGCGCACAATTAAGATATTAGAGGATATGCTCTGTGCGTGTGTGATGGAGTTTGGGGTTTCGTGGGATCAGTTCTTGCCTCTAGCGGAGTTTGCTTACAGCAACAATTACCAGTCAAGCATCCAGGTTGCACCGTATGAGTCTTTGTATGGTAGGCGGTGTAGGTCTCCAGTGGGTTGGTTCGAGCCGGGCGAGGCTAGATTATTGGGTACAAACTTGCTTCAGGATGCTCTGGAAAAGGTTAAGGTGATTCAGGATAGACTACACACAGCCTAGTCCAGACAGAAGAATTCTGTGTATCGAAAGGTTCGCGATGTTTCATTCATGGTTGGAGAGCGGCTCTTGCTCCGAGTGTCACCCATGAAGGGTGTTATGAGGTTCGGAAAGAAGGGCAAGTTGAGCCCGAGGTTTATCAGCCCATTTGATGTATTGCGACGCGTTGGAGAGGTTGCTTATGAGCTTGCCTTGCCTCTCAGTCTAGCAGGAGTTCATCTAGTATTCCATGTTTCTATGCTCCGGAAGTATCACGCCGATCCGTCTCACGTGTTGGATTTCAGCTCAGTCCAGTTGGACAAGGATCTATCTTATGTTGAGGAGCCAGTGGCTATTTTGGATAGGCAGTTCAGGAACCTAAGGTCAAAGAACATGACTTCCGTGAAGGTTCAGTGGAGGGGTCAGCTGGTCGAGGAGGTGACTTGGGAGGCCAAGCATGATATGTCCAGCCATTATCCTCATCTTTTCACCACTTCAGTCTATGCTCACTCGAGGATGAACGATTGTTTTAAGAGGGGGAGGATGTAACGACCCAGCCGGTCATTTTGCGTGTATTAGCCCCAATCCCCTATTTACTGCTTTCCCCGTATCTGTTTCTACTTATGTGACTTGCCGGGAGGTCTTGTTTTTGGTTTTGGAGTGTTTGGGGACACTTTGTCCCTAAAATGGAAGCTTAAGTCTTAGGATTTTGACCGTAGTCGGAATTGTGTGAAGATGACTCTGGAATGGAGTTTTGTCGGTTCTGTTAGCTCTGTTGGGTGATTTTGGACTTAGGAGCGTGTTTGGACTGTGGATTTGAGGTGTGTAGTTAATTTAGGCTTGAAATGGCAAAAGTCGTATTTTTGGGAAGTTTGACCGGGGGGTTGTCTTTTTGATATCGGGGTCAGATTCAGATTCTGGAAGTTGGAGTAGGTCCGTAATGTTGAAGGTGGCTTGCATGCACAATTTGAGGTAAATCGGATATGGTTTGGTATGGTTCGGCATCGTTTGTAGAATTTGGAGTTTCAAGTTCATTAAGTTTGGATTGGAGGGTGATTAATATTTTTGTCGTTGTTAGACGTGTTATGAGGGCTGGACTAAGTTTGTATGGTGTTTTAGAACTTTTTGATATATTTGGTTGAGGTCTCGGGGGCCTCGGGTGTGTTTCGGATGATTAACTATTTGAGTTTGGACTTAGGTAAATTGTTTAAGCTTTGAAGCTTCTAGTATAATCGCACCTGCGGTGGCTGGCCGCAGGTGCGGTCACGCATGTGCGTTAGGCCAAGCGCAGAAGCGGGAATTGAGGAGATGGCCAGGGGTCGCAGGAGCGAGGGAATTACCGCATCTGCGAGCCCGCAGATGCGGAGAGTGAGCTAGATGGAAAGATCGCAAAAATGACCCCTTGTCCGCAGGTGCGCACATGCAGGTGAAACCTCTTGCTCACAGATGCGAACCCAGTTCCTTAAGTCATTTACGCACCTGATAGGGAAATTCCGCAGGTGCGACAGTGTGTCCGCAGGTGCGGAAGAACTGGGCAGAAAATGGGATTTCGAGGGTTTGAGTCCCATTTCGATTTTGGGACTTTGAGAGCTCGATGTGAGGCGATTTTTCGAGGTTTCTTCAAGAAGATTTTTGGGGTAAGTAATTCTAACTCGGATTGGACTATATTTCATGAATCTATTGTTATTTTCATCATCTAATTAGGGATGTGAGTTGTACATTTGGGGGAAAATGGTAGAAACTTCACAGGCTAACATTTCAAATTTTGGAAGGTGATTTGAGGTTGGATTCGAGTAATTCTTGTATGATTGGATTCTTGAGTGGATGGGTGTTCGTATTTTGTGACTTTTGTCGGATTTCGAGACGTGGGACCGGTGGCTGGTTTGAGTCTACTTCAGATTTTCGCTTATAATTTTGTGTTTATTCTTATGGAATTGATTCCTTTAGATTATATTAATTATATCGTACTGCTTTTGGCTAGATTTGGGGCATTTGGAGATTCATTCGGTGGGTAAAGGCATTGCAGAGTAGGATTTTTGCGCAGTTTGAGGTAGGTAACAGTTTTAAATCGGGTCCTGAGGGTATGAAACCCCTGATTATTGGATTATGTGAGTATTTTGGAGGTGACGCACATGCTAGGTGACGGGCGTGTGGGTGTGCACCGTAGGAATTGGGACTTGGTCCATTCCGTGAAACTGAAAAGTTGAATAACTTGTTGCTAGCTATATGCTCTCCCTATGTTATAGAAATTTGACTGCAAATCATGTTAGCAATCATGCTTAGGCTATGTGATGGTACTGTTGGGACCCGCAGAGGTCGCGTACTTGTTGGATTACCTGCTAATTAAGGTCTTATACTCAGTCATGGTTTTTCTTGCATATCATATCCCAGTCTCTTCTTGATTCTTTTTGATACACTATGTTATCTTTGTTTGGGCCGATCTTTGTGATTTCTGAGAGCCCGAGAGACTAGAGAGGTTGATGACTGAGTGAGGCCGAGGGCCTGTCTGTGAGGTATTGACACTATGGAACGTGAGTTGTCCATACAGCACGTGAGTTTTCCGTGCGGATCCACATATTGATACTATAGCACGTGAGTTGTCCGTGCGGATATATCGCTTGGGCTGAAAAGAGCCCCTCCGGAGTCTGCACACCCCCAGTGAACGCAGGTACCTATTGAGTGTGAGTACTGAGGGTTGAGAGCCGAGTGATTGAGCTGTTGTGACGAGTTGAGTGACTGTTGTCCTGAGAGGTTGTACTTACTTTTCATTTGTTGATGCACCTAGTTGGTATCTGTCATTGTTGTGAAATTTCTGAAAGATTTTATATCCGGATCACTTGAACTTGAACTGTATAAAACTGAGTTGACTTAAACTGCCGGATTTGAAAGCATGTCTATTCTTTGCTGGAACTATTGAAAATGAATTGTATTTGTATAGCTCGTTACTACCTTCTCAGTTCCTTATTTATTTTTGTTACTTACTGAGTTGGTTGTACTCATGCTACACCTTGCACTTCGTGTGCAGATCCAGGTGTTTCCGGTCATAGCGAGTGTTGATAGTTGAGCAGCCGATTCTGGAGACTATCGAGGTAGCTGCATGGCGTTCGCAGGCCTTGGCTCTCCTTCATTATCTTTATCGCATTTTTTGTTCTTATTCCCTAGATGTTGTATTTGACTGCTCCTGGTATAGATGCTCATGTACTCAGTGATACCCCGATGTCGGGCTAATGTTTCCGCACTTATGCCATTTCTGTTAAATGTTGAAAGTGTTTTGGAGATGTCAGCTTGCCTAGTATCACGATAGGCGCCATCACGATGGGTTAGGTTTTGGGTCGTGACATTATCATATAAAGAAGTGCCAATGGCTATATTTGATCGATAAGTCCGCAAGTTGAGAACAAAGGATGTAGCTTTCGTCAAAGTATGTGGAGGAACAAGAATACGAAAGAAATGAGATGGGAAGAAGAAGAGGAAATGAAGTCTAAATACCCTTACCTATTCCAGATTGAAGATAACGAGGATGCAGGCGGAACAAAGGATGAAACGGAAGCTAAAACGACTCAAAGAGGTAAGCAATAGCTTGAGAATACTCTTCCTTAATACAAAATGGTGTTATGCAGATAATGTACATATCCATAATGCTTTGTATAGCTTAGTGAGGCATACGTTGGGTTTAACTGCTTGCAAGTTTGGCTAGTGTCCATTTTATAGGGGAAACTCGGCCGGAAATTTCCGTCGAAATCTATGATGATTTAGACTCCCCATAAACCCTTACAATCAGCAGGAACACCTAAAACTCGGGGTTTCGTGTTACCGAGGTAGAATTTTGTGTTAAAGATTGTAGAGATTTGTTCGACGAATTGGACATGTTGCTTATGAATTAGAATTGCTATCCGAATTGGAATTTGTCCACATGGTATTCCATGTATCTATGTTGAGGAAATGTATTAGAGACACTTCTCGGGTCGTCCCTATCAAAGATTTACAAGTTACAAAGGATCTATCATATAAAGCAGTGCCTGTGGTTATGTTAGATCGACAAGTCCACAAGCTGAGAACAAAGGATGTAGCTTCCATCAAAGTATTGTGGAGGAACAAGAATACGAAAGAAATGACATGGGAAGCAGAAGAGGAAATGAAGTCTAAATATCCTTACCTATTCCATATTTGACGATAACGAGGATGTCGGGGGAACACATGATGCAATGGTAGCTAAAACGGCTCTAAGAGGTAAGCAATAGCTTGAGAATACTCTTCCTTAATTCAAAATGGTGATATGCAGATAATGTATATATCCATAATGCTTTTTATAGCCTTGTGAGGCCATAGGTTGGGTTTAACTGCTTGCAAGTTTGGCTAGTGTCCATTTTATAGAGGAAACTCAGCCTTAAATTTCCATCGGAATGTACGATGATTTAGACTCCCCATAAAACCTTACATTCTAGGAAAAATGTTCCTAAGGGGTTAGGGTGTTACAACCCATATTCGCGTACGTTGGATAACGCCATAAGATAGTCGACGTAAATTCGAGAATATATTATCTTTGAGATGATAAGAAGTTAATATTGTTGGTCTTGAATGATACAAGGGCGTATAAAAGTGTTTAACATGTATTAGAAGTTAATCAAATCAAGTATGTTATAACCCGTATTGTTGGATAAAACTTTTTACATCTCACGTTTTCGTACGTTAAAGTTTCCTCTTCAGATAATCGACGTAGACTCGAGGATGAGATTATCTTGAGATTATAAGCATTTATGCTATTTATATTAGGCGATAAGTAAAATTCCATGAAGTTTAAAGGGTAAACGAATAAAAAAAATGAGTTTCGTTGAAGATTGTCGATTTGGGAAAACATAACGGTCCAAGCTGTAGTACCCGGTATTTATGGACTAGTGCCACACAAGGTACTATATGAACATGATAATAAGGTGTATAAGGTATGTTAAAAGTGAGTAGTATTTTAAGTAATTTGAGATAATTCTTAATTATGTGGGTAATTTGTTAAGTATTGGGTAATTGGAGATTACCTACTTAATTAAGGAGTTGTTGGGTGATTAATTAAAGAAATGGGATAAGACTTAACCCCTCCGCAATATGGAAGAACCCCCCCCCCCCCTTCCCATTTTATGACTCTTAAAAGAGATTTAAAGGTGACACACTTGAAAAAGTTATGTGACACCAAGCTTGAAATGTGGGGCCCACCTAAAGGATACAGGTAACATTTCTAAGTTCAAAATCAATTGCTAAGGAAAGAGTTTTAGCAAATATTTCTTTGCATAGAAACGTTTTATCTCTTGAGAAAGAGTTCCATCAAAGATGATTTTGCAATAAGCAACGTTATTGCTTAGAGCATTTCATACGAAGACCACTTAATATTATAACAACATGGGGTTTGCTATTCTAAGGAAGTACGGTGCAATCTTTTCCAAGAATATCATACGGATTGTTTTCTACTCCAGGTATGTTAAGGTTAAACCTTTTCTTCATTTTGGCATGATCCCGTAACTACATATGTTTGATAATGAGGCATAAACAGAAGTTCACACTCCCGAATTTATATACATTATTCTAGTCTCATAAGTTACAGTATTTTCCCTTACCGGGACTTCATATTCAATTGAGTATTGTCTTCTTCCAGTCAAGAGAGCGGAGGGTCTATATATATACATGATTACAGTAGTTTCTCCACCTTCGAGCTATTATCGGTGGGCAGGCCCCTATTGGGCAACCTATGATCAGATGGTAAGTTATATACCGAGCCTACTGTGGCCGAGTGCCTTTGAGCGAGCCGAGCATGGCCGAGATACAGAGCCTAGTATGGCTGAGTGTCTATGAGCGAGCCTACTACGGAGGAGCAGTTACACGTTCCGAGCCTTATAGGGCCGGACATCTATTATATTTACTATATTGAGAGAGTGGGTTCGGTATCAGAAGGTAAGTATATCTCCAGATCATCTTTGACTCCCAGTTACTTTCAGTTATTATAATATCATTTCAGTTTCAGCTTTCAGTTATTTTATTGCCTTGCATACACGGTACGTTATTTCGTATGGACGTCCCTTTTTATGCGGATGCTACATTTCATGCGTGCAGGTTCAGACAGACATACGGGTAGACCTCCTCAGTAGGTGTTGCCCAAGTTCAGCTTTATCGGTAAGCTCCACTTCCTTCAGAGTTGCCGGGTCTAGAGTTTTGTGTAAATCTTGTGTATATATGTATATAGGTTATGGGTAGGTCGGGGCCCTGTTCCGATCACAGTACATCCATCAGTAGAGGCTTGTAGACATATCCTGTAAGTTAGTGCAATATGTTGGGCTTGTACGCCTTGTATGAATATTTTGTTGGTTTGTCAGCTATAGTAGTTTTGACAGCCTTGTCGGCCCAGCTTTATATTGATGTTTAGTCAGCATTAGCTTCCGCTCAGTTTTATATTTTGCTTCGCAAATTGTCTTGCAATGTGGCCATGACCAAAGTATGACATTATATGTTGAGAGTCCCTTAGTCTTAAGTTGGTACGCAAGGATAGGTGAAGCACCGGGTGCCGGTCACTCCCCCACTACCAGGTTCGGGACGTGACAAAAGTGATATAAGAGAAGTTCTTTCCTAGGGAGTCTACAAGTCATGTCTAATATGGACTTGTTTATAGATGTGTTCTGCACCACATTATATAAGCAGGGGACTACAGGACATTTAGGAGTTGGTTACCCATCTTTCAAACCTAAATCGTCCTATAGAACTGAGTTATAAGAAATTTGAGTTAAACTTATGTGTTGGCATCTATATGCACAGATGACGGTGACTAGGAAGACTACGGCTAGCCATAGGAGAGATACAAAAGTAGGTGAGGGGACTAGCAGGGTCCTTCCAGTAGATGGGGTCCAATCTCAGGCCCAGGGAGAGACCCCTACTCAGCCATTACCAGCTCCTCCACCACCTTATGACATTCCTAGGGAGACCGCACATCCAGTTCCCCCTCCGCTTCCATCAGATCAGGACTTGAGTTGTGCTGTGCATTTGTTGACACAGTTGGTAGCTATCCAACAACAGGCTAGGGTACCCGCTAATGCATGATCTTCTGAGGGGTCTGGGAGTTCAAGGGTCCGAGAGTTTATTGCTTTGAGTCCCCCAGAGTTTATGGGAACAGATTAGAGGGAGGACCCGCAGGATTTCATAGATCAGATTCACGGGATCTTTCGGGTTGTGCATGCCACAAAGCAAGAGATAGTTGAGCTAGAAGCTTTTTGACTCCGAGATATAGCCATCTTTTGCTACGAGGGATGAGAGAGGTCCAGGGGAAGTGATGCACCTCCAGCTATTTGGGAGAATTTTCCAGATGCCTTCCTTGACCAGTACTTACTGCGGGAGATCTAACAGGCTCGAGTCGATCAATTTCTAGCCCTCAAGTAGGGCAATATGAGTGTTCGAGAGTATAGTTTCTGGTTTGTCTCATTGGCCAGATATGCACCATCCATAGTTGCTACTATGCGGGACAGGATTCATAGGTTTATAGCAGGGTTGGCCCGGGAGTTGACCGAGGCATGTGCCACTGCTGTATTACAGGATAATATGGATATCTCTCGGATTCACGCATTCACCCAGAATATAGAAAGGGGTAGATATCAGTAGTAGGGTACCGAGAGGACTGAGTCAAGACAGTATAAGAGGATGATATTTGCCAGGTCTCAGGAGCAGTCTTAAGGTAGTTATTGGCCCCAGTACTTCGAACGGACACCTAGGCCTCCGCTACCTCATTTACAGGGTTACCGATATGACCGCTATACTCAGTCAGGACTAGGTGAGAGCTCACGGTCATCGAATTTGCAGCGACAGCGAGGTTCAGGGTAGACATGGTCATTTTTGCCGCGGTGTGACATCTATGGTAGAGGACACTTGGGCCAATGACGAGCCGGTTCCGATGCTTGTTATACATGTGGACGTCTGGGGAATATGATGTGAGATTGCCCAAATATAGATTCTGGGGGTATGGCACAACCAGCGAATTCAGCAATAGGATTATCTATGTCCGTGTATCCTTCAGGGTGTGAGTCTCAGTCTTCGGCAGGTAGAGGTTGAGGCAGAGGTAGAGGTTCCAGTTCAGGTGGTAACCAGAATCGTAGCTATGCTTTAGCAGGTCGACAGGACCAGGAGTCTTCACCAGACGTTGTGACAGGTATGTTGACCATTTGCTCTCACGATGCTTATGCCTTGATAGACCCATGATTTACTTTATCATGTATTACCCAATTTGTCGCGGGGGAATTTGGTATAGTGCCTGAAATACTAAGTGATCCTTTTGCAGTATCTACACCGGTGGGAGGATCGATTATTGCTAGACGGGTTTACCGAGGTTATGCGGTGACAGTTTGTAGTCGTCAGACCTCAGCCGACCTAGTTGAGCTAGAGATGTTGGATTTTGATGCTATAATGGGCATGGACTGGTTGGCAGCTTGCCATGATACAGTTGATTGTCAAGCAAAGATAGTCAGATTTTATTTTCCGGGTGAGCCAGTCCTTTAATTGGTAGGTAATATAGCAACACCCAGAGGTAGGTTTATTTCCTATCAGAAGACGAGGAAAATGATTGCACAAGGGTGCATTTATTATATTGTGCGAGTTAGAGATGCAGATGCTGAGATACCTACACTTCAGTCTATTCCAGTAGTCAAAGAGTACGCATATGTATTTCAAGATACTTCCAGGTATTCCTCTAGAGCGAGAGATTGATTTTGGCATCGATTTGCTTCCATAAACTCAACCAATATCCATCCCTCCATATAAATTGTGACCTACCGAATTGAAGAAGTTGAAGGAGCAGTTAAAAGATTTGCTGGAGAAAGGTTTCATCAGTCCCAGTACATCACCTTGGGGTGCACCCGTACTGTTGGTACGAAAGAAAGACGGCTCACTGAGGATGTTTATCGATTATAGGCAGCTGCACAAGGTAACTATTAAGAATACGTATCCATTTCCAAGGATAGATGACTTGTTTAATCAGTTGCAGGGAGCTAGATGCTTTTCAAACATAGATTTGAGGTCGGGGTACCACCAGGTCAAAGTTCGGGAGAAAGATATTCCCAAGACATCCTTCAGGACCCGACATGGCCACTTTGAGTTCCTTGTCATGTCCTTCGGGTCGACGAAGATGTACCATGACATTAAGGATGTGTACTAGTGGAACGATATGAAGAAGAACATTGCTGAGTTTGTCGCTCAGTGTCATAGTTGCTAGCAGGTGAAGGTAGAGCACCAAAGGGCTAATGCAGACTATAGAGATTCAGACGTGGAAATGGGAGGCGATAAACATGGATTTTGTTACAAGTTTATCTCATTCTCATTGTAAGTTCGATTCTATATGGGTGATAGTCGATAGGCTCATGAAATCAGCTCATTTCCTACCGGTCATAGCTACATACACAGTAGAATATTATGCAAAGTTATATATTAAGGAGATAGTGCGGCTACACAGAGTACCCGTATCTATTACATCTGACCGTGGGGCCCAATTTACAGCACATTTTTGGAGGTCATTTCAGAGAGGTCTAGTGACTCAGGCGAATTTCAGCAAAACTTATCATCCACATACTGATGGACAAGCCGAGCGCTCAATTCAGACGCTTGAGGATATGTTACGGGCATGTGTGTTGGATTTTAAAAGAAGTTGGGATGAAAATTTACCTCTTATCGAGTTTGCATATAATAACAGTCACCACTCCAGTATCCCGATGGCCCTGTATGAGGCTTTGTATGGGCGTAAGTGCAGATCTCCTATAGGGTGGTTTGATTTTGGAGAATCTGGGTTACATGGGGCAGACCTGGTTCAGCAGGCCGTAGAGAAAGTAAAGCTTATCCGGGAGCGACTGTTGATAGCCTAGAGTCATCAGAAGTTATATTCTGACGTGCAATGATGAGACTTAGAGTTCGGGGTTAATGACTAGGTATTCTTAAAGGGGTCACCTGTGAAGCGCGTGATGAGGTTTGGCAACAAAGGCAAGCTTAGCTCACGCTATATTGGGCCTTATGGGATCATTCGGAGAGTGGGCCAAGTAGCTTATGAGTTAGAATTTCCCTCAGAATTGGAGTTTGTCCATCCATTTTTTCACGTATCTATGTTACGGGAGTGCATTGGCGATCCTACCCGAGTGGTGCCCACAGATGATGTACAGATTACGGAGGACTTGTCATACGAGAAAATTCCAGTTACCATCGTAGACCGACAAATCCGTAAGCTACAAAATAAGGAGGTAGCCTCCATGAAGGTTTGATTGAGAAGCAAGAATATGGAAGAGATGACGTGGGTAGCGGAGGAGGAAAGGAAGTCTAAATACCCCCACCTATTTCAAACTGAAGATATGGCTCGAGGTGGGATACCTCAGCACCGCTCTATTCAGGCTTGTAGGTCATCAGGTAAGCTCTTATTTTTGACTTTCAGAATTTAAAATGGACAACTGTGTGAGGCTAAGTGTTGCTATTTATAGACATTGGCCATGTGTGGCATGAATAGTATGTTTTCCGGCTGCGTACAGGTTGATTTTAGTCTAGTGCACGGAGGAGACTCTGGCGAACTTTTCCCATAGTATTTAAGAGTAAACATTCGAGGACAAATGTTTCTAAGGGGGAAGGATGTTACATCTCGCGTTTTCGTACGTTAAAGTTTCGTCTTCAGATAATCGACGTAGACTCGGGGATGAAATTATCTTTAGATTATAAGCATTTATGCTATTTATAATAGGCGAGCTATGTACCCGGTATTTATGGACTAGTACCATACAAGGTACTACATGACCATGATAGTAAGGTGTATAAGGTATGTTAAAAGTGAGTAGTATTTTAAGTAAGTTGAGATAATTCTTAATTATGTGGGTAATTGGTTAAGTATTGGGTAATTGGAGATTACCTAGTTAATTAAGGAGTAGTTGGGTGATTAATTAAAGAATTGGGATAAGACTTAACCCCTCCCCAACGTGGAAGCACCCCCCCCCTTCCATTTTATGACTCTTAAAAGAGATTTAAATGTGGCACACTTGAAAAGGTTATGTGACACCAAGCTTGAAATGTAACATTTCTAAGTTCAAAATCAATTGCTAAGGAAAGAATTTCAGCAAATATTTCTTTGCATAGCAACGTTACATCCCTTAAGAAAGAGTTTTATCAAAGATGATTTTGCAATAATCAACGTTATTGCTTCGAGCATTTCATACGAAGACCACTTAATATTATAACAACAGGGGGTTTGCGATTCTAAGGATGTCCGGTGCAATCTTTACCAAAAATATCATACAATTGTTTTCCTACTCCAGGTATGTTAAGATTAAACCTTTCCTTTATTTTGGCATAATCCCTTAGATACATATGTTTGATAATGAGGCATAAAGAGAAGTTCATACTCCCGAATTTATATACATTATCCTAGTCTCATAAATTACAGTATTTTCCCTTATCGGGACTTCATATTCAATTTAGTATTGTCTTTTTCCAGTCAACAGAGTGGAGGGTCTATATATATATATATATATATATATATATATATATAATATTACAGTAGTTTTCCCACCATCGAGCTATAATCGGTGGTAAGGCTCCTATTGGGCAACCTCTGATCAGATGGTAAGTTATATACCGAGCCTACTGTGGCCGGGCGCCTATGAGCGAGCCCAGCATGGCCGAGATACAGAGTCTAGTATGGCCGAGTGCCTATGAGCGAGCCTACTACGGAAGAGCAGTCACACGTTTCGAGCCTTATAGGGCGGACATCTATTTTATTTACTATATTGAGAGATTGGAGTCGGTATCAGCAGGTAAGTATATCTCTAGATCATCTTTGACTCCCTGTTACTTTCAGTTATTATAATGATAATATCAACCCAAGGTGATTTCAGGCCTTCCAAAGTGATTCTAGTGCCGAAAAAACCGAATTGATTGCTAGTTTTTCTTCCTTGTTCTTGTGGCAGCATTGGAAGGATATTCCGTGGTGAAGTGAGGTCAAATTGAATTTTTTGTAAGGCCCCTTAAAAATTTACCTAGAACCCAGGGTTTCGTGATGCCGGGCTAGAATTATGTGTTGATGATTGTTGAGATTTGTTCGACTAATTAGAATTTGTCCACCTAGTATTCCATGTATCTATGTTGAGGAAATGTATTGGAGACCCTTCTCGGGTCGCCCCTATCAAGGATGTACAAGTTACAAAGGATCTATCATATAAAGAAGTGCCAGTGGCTATATTAGATGGACAAGTCCGCAAGCTAAGAACAAAGGATATAGCTTCCATCAAAGTATTGTGGAGGAACAAGAATACAGAAGAAATGACATGGGAAGCAGAAGACAAAATGAAGTCTAAATACCCTTACCTATTCTAGATTGAAGATAACAAGGATGCCGGGGGAATTCAGGATGCAATGTAAGCTGAAACGGCTCTAAAAGTTAAGCAATAGCATGAGAATAATCTTCCTTAATACAAAATGGTGATATGCAGATAATGTACATATCCATAATACTTTGTATAGACTTGTGAGGCCATAGGTTAGGTTTAGCTGCTTGCAAGTTTGGCTAGTGTCCATTTTATAGGGGAAACGCGACCGGAAATTTCCGTCGGAATGTACGATGATTTAGACTCCCCATAAACCCTTACATTCGAGGACGAATGTTCATAAGGGGGGAGGGTGTTACAAGAAATATTCGCATACGTTGGATCACGTCATAAGATAGCCGACGTAAATTCGAGAAGAGATTATCTTTGAGATGATAAGAAGTTAATCTTGTTGGTCATAAATAATACAAAGGTGTATAAGAGTGGTTAACAAGTATTAGAAGTTAAACGAATCAAGGATGTTGTAAACCATATTTTTGGGTAAAACTAAAGGTGCTTAATATTCTCAAGAGGCCGCGTTTTAAGGTATTTGAATCATATAATATCCGTATCACATGTCTTGAAGTCAAACGAGTTATGAAACAAAAGTCGACAAAAGTTGTCGCAACTTACATTCATAAATTTACTTAAACTTTAGGTCAAATATAAATACAATTTTCTATAAATTTACTATGAACTACGATGTTATCTACCATCAAATTTTAAGATCTATGAGTCTAGTTCCTATGCATTAAACCATTTTTTCATACGATGTCAGAGTAGAGAGATATTCGCATTTTCGCGAGACTGCACAAACAGCTCACTATGGGACCCACATAGGTGGTTGAGATATATTTATATATATGAGACGCCTTAAGACCGTTTTACCTCATTCTTTTCACCCTCTTCAGACCCTAGGTAGGTAAAAACTCTCTCTCTCAAGGTTCTCTCATGATCCAAGGCCCAAACAAAGAGCAAACAACACAAATCAATGTGTCGGGAATCCCGTGGCGCTAGTAAGTTTCTTGTTCTTCTTGTTGTTGCTTACTTTTGTGTGGTTCCAGCTCCTGTGGGAGGTTGTTTTAAGTGGTTTATGTTCTGTAAAATGCTTCCTCATGTTTTCAATAGCAACCCTAGGTGAGTTCAGGTCTTCCAAAGTGATTCTAGTGCCGCAAAACCCGCATTGATTGCTAGTTTTGCTTCCTTATTCTTGTGCTAGTTTGGAAGGATATTCCGTGGTGAAGTGAGGTCAAATTTAAGTTGTTGTAAGGACCCGTAAAATTGTAACTAAATTCAGGGGTTTTGTGATGACGGGGTAGAATTATGTGTTGATGATTATAGAGTTTCTTCGACGAATTGGACATGTTGCTTATGAGTTAAAATTTCCATCCGAATTGGAATTTGTCGTCCTAGCATTCCATGTATCTACGTTGAGGAAATGTATTGGAGACCCTTCTCGGGTCGTCCCTATCAAATGTGTACAAGTTACGGAAGATCTATCATATAAAGAAGTGTCAGTGGCTATATTAGAGTGACAAGTCCGAAAGCTGAGAAAAACGGATGTAGCTTCCGCCAAAGTATTGTGGAGGAACAAGAATACAGAAGAAATGAAATAGGAAGAAGAAGGGGAAAAGATATCTAAATACCCATACCTATTCCAGATTGAAGATAACGAGGATGTCGGGGGAACGCAGGATACAATGAAAGCTGAAACGGCTCTAAGAGGTAAGCAACAGCATGAGAATACTCTTCCTTAATACAAAATGGTGATATGCAGATAATGTAGATATTCACAATGCTTTATATAGCCTTGTGAAGCCATAGGTTAGGTTTAGCTGCTTGCAAGTTTGGCTAATGTCCATTTTATAGGGGAAACGCGGCCGAAAATATCCGTCGGAATGTACGATGATTTAGACTCCCCATAAACCCTTACATTTGAGGACGAATGTTCCTAAGGGGGGAGGGTGTTACAAGAAATATTCGCATATTTTGGATCACGCCATAAGATGGTCGGTATAAATTCGAGAAGCGATTATCTTTGAATTGATAAGAAGTTAATCCTGTTGGTCTTAAATGATACAAGGGTGTATAAGAGTGGTTAACAAGTATTAGAAGTTAAACTAATCAAGGATATTGTAACCCATATTTTGGGTATAACTACAGGTGCTTAATATTCTCAAGAGGTTGCGGTTTAAGGTATTTGAATCATATAATATCCGTATCACATGTCTTGAAGTCAAACGAGTTATGAAACAAAAGTCGACAAAAGTTGTCGCAACTTACATTCATAATTTTACTTAAACTTTAGGTCAAATGTTACTACGATGGTTTATAAATTTACTATGAGCTACGATGTTATCTACCCACCAAAATTAAGATCTATGAGTCTAGTTCCTACGCATTAAACCGTTTTTCCATACGCCGTCAGAGTAGAGAGATATTCGCGTTTTCGCGAGACTCCACAAGCAGCTCACTATGGGACCCAGATAGGTGGGTGAGATATATTGATATATATGAGATGCCTTAAGACCATTTTAACTCATTCTTTTCACTCTCTTCAGACCCTAGGTAGCTAAAAACTCTCTCTCTCAAGGTTCTTTCATGATCCAAGACCCAAACTAAGAGCAAACAACACAAATCAATGTGTCGGGAATCCCGTGGTGCTAGTAAGTTTCTTGTTCTTCTTGCTGTTGCTGATTTTTGTGTGGTTCGATCTCCTGTGGGAGGTTGTTTTAAGTGGTTTATGTTCTGTAAAATGCTTCCTCAAGTTTTCAATATCAACCCTAGGTGAGTTCAGGTCTTCCAAAGTGATTCTAGTGCCGAAAAACCTTAATTGATTGCTAGTTTTGCTTCCTTGTTCTTGTGCTAGTTTGGAAGGATGTTCCATGGTGAAGTGAGGTCAAATTTAAGTTGTTGTAAGGACCCGTAAAATTGTACCTAAAGCCAGGGGTTTTGTGATGATGGGGTAGAATTATGTGTTGATGATTATAGAGATTCTTCGACGAATTGGACATGTTGCTTATGAGTTATAATTTCCATCCCAATTGAAATTTGTCCACCCAGTATTCCATGTATCTACGTTGAGGAAATGTATTGGAGACCCTTCTCGGGTCGTCCCTATCAAATATGTACAAGTTACGGAAGATCTATCATATAAAGAAGTGTCAGTGGCTATATTAGAGCGACAAGTCCGCAAGCTAAGAAAAAAGGATGTAGCTTCCGCCAAAGTATTGTGGAGGAACAAGAATACAGAAGAAATGACATGGGAAGCAGAAGGGGAAAAGATATCTAAATACCCTTACCTATTCCAGATTGAAGATAACGAGGATGTCGGGGGAACGCAGGATACAATGAAAGCTGAAACGGCTCTAAGAGGTAAGCAACAACATGAGAATACTCTTCCTTAATACACAATGGTGATATGCAGATAATGTAGATATTCATTATGCTTTATATAGCCTTGTGAAGCCATAGGTTAGGTTTAGCTGCTTGCAAGTTTGGCTAGTGTCCATTTTATAGGGGAAACGCGGCCGGACATTTCCGTTGGAATGTACGATGATTTAGACTCCCCATAAACCCTTACATTTGAGGACGAATGTTCCTAAGGGGGGAGGGTGTTACAAGTAATATTCGCGTATGTTGGATCATGACATAAGATGGTCGGCATAAATTCGAGAAGAGATTATCTTTGAGATGATAAGAAGTTAATCATGTTGGTCTTAAATGATACAAGGGTGTATAAGAGTGGTTAATAAGTATTAGAAGTTAAACTAATCAAGGATGTTGTAACCCATACTTTTGGGTATAACTAGAGGTGCTTAATATTCTCAAGAGGTCACGGTTTAAGGTATTTGAATCATATAATATCCGTATCACATGTCTTGAAGTCAAACGAGTTATGAAACAAAAGTCGACAAAAGTTGTCGCAACTTACATTCATAATTTTACTTAAACTTTAGGTCAAATGTTACTACGATGGTTTATAAATTTACTATGAGCTACGATGTTATCTACCCACCAAAATTAAGATCTATGAGTCTAGTTCCTACGCATTAAACCGTTTTTCCATACGCCGTCAGAGTAGAGAGATATTCGCGTTTTCGCGAGACTCCACAAGCAGCTCACTATGGGACCCAGATAGGTGGGTGAGATATATTGATATATATGAGATGCCTTAAGACCATTTTAACTCATTCTTTTCACTCTCTTCAGACCCTAGGTAGCTAAAAACTCTCTCTCTCAAGGTTCTTTCATGATCCAAGACCCAAACTAAGAGCAAACAACACAAATCAATGTGTCGGGAATCCCGTGGTGCTAGTAAGTTTCTTGTTCTTCTTGCTGTTGCTGATTTTTGTGTGGTTCGATCTCCTGTGGGAGGTTGTTTTAAGTGGTTTATGTTCTGTAAAATGCTTCCTCAAGTTTTCAATATCAACCCTAGGTGAGTTCAGGTCTTCCAAAGTGATTCTAGTGCCGAAAAACCTTAATTGATTGCTAGTTTTGCTTCCTTGTTCTTGTGCTAGTTTGGAAGGATGTTCCATGGTGAAGTGAGGTCAAATTTAAGTTGTTGTAAGGACCCGTAAAATTGTACCTAAAGCCAGGGGTTTTGTGATGATGGGGTAGAATTATGTGTTGATGATTATAGAGATTCTTCGACGAATTGGACATGTTGCTTATGAGTTATAATTTCCATCCCAATTGAAATTTGTCCACCCAGTATTCCATGTATCTACGTTGAGGAAATGTATTGGAGACCCTTCTCGGGTCGTCCCTATCAAATATGTACAAGTTACGGAAGATCTATCATATAAAGAAGTGTCAGTGGCTATATTAGAGCGACAAGTCCGCAAGCTAAGAAAAAAGGATGTAGCTTCCGCCAAAGTATTGTGGAGGAACAAGAATACAGAAGAAATGACATGGGAAGCAGAAGGGGAAAAGATATCTAAATACCCTTACCTATTCCAGATTGAAGATAACGAGGATGTCGGGGGAACGCAGGATACAATGAAAGCTGAAACGGCTCTAAGAGGTAAGCAACAACATGAGAATACTCTTCCTTAATACACAATGGTGATATGCAGATAATGTAGATATTCATTATGCTTTATATAGCCTTGTGAAGCCATAGGTTAGGTTTAGCTGCTTGCAAGTTTGGCTAGTGTCCATTTTATAGGGGAAACGCGGCCGGACATTTCCGTTGGAATGTACGATGATTTAGACTCCCCATAAACCCTTACATTTGAGGACGAATGTTCCTAAGGGGGGAGGGTGTTACAAGTAATATTCGCGTATGTTGGATCATGACATAAGATGGTCGGCATAAATTCGAGAAGAGATTATCTTTGAGATGATAAGAAGTTAATCATGTTGGTCTTAAATGATACAAGGGTGTATAAGAGTGGTTAATAAGTATTAGAAGTTAAACTAATCAAGGATGTTGTAACTCATACTTTTGGGTATAACTAGAGGTGCTTAATATTCTCAAGAGGTCACGGTTTAAGGTATTTGAATCATATAATATTCGTATCACATGTCTTGAAGTCAAACGAGTTATGAAACAAAAGTCGACAAAAGTTGTCGCAACTTACATTCATAATTTTACTTAAACTTTAGGTCAAATGTTACTACGATTGTTTATAAATTTACTATGAGCTACGATGTTATCTACCCACCAAAATTAAGATCTATGAGTCTAGTTCCTACGCATTAAACCGTTTTTCCATACGCCGTCAGAGTAGAGAGATATTCGCGTTTTCGCGAGACTCCACAAGCAGCTCACTATGGGATCCACATAGGTGGTTGAGATATATTGATATATATGAGACGCCTTAAGTCCATTTTAACTCATTATTTTCACTCTCTTCAGACCCTAGATAGCTAAAAACTCTCTCTCAAGATTCTCTCATGATCCAAGACCCAAACAAAAGGCAAACACCACAAATCAAGTGTCGGGAATCTCGTGGCGCTAGCAAGTTTCTTGTTCTTCTTGTTGTTGCTGATTTTTGTGTGGTTCCAGCTCTTGTGGGAGGTTGTTTTAAGTTTTTTATGTTCTGTAAAATACTCCATCAAGTTTTCAATTTTAACTCTAGGTGATTTCAGTTCTTCCAAAGTGATTCTAGTGCCGAAAAACACGAATTGATTGCTAGTTTTGCTTCCTTGTTCTTGTGGCAGTTTGAAAAGGATATTCCGTGGTGAAGTGAGGTCAAATTGAAGTTGTTGTAAGGATCCGTAAAATTGTACCTAAAACCAGGGGTTTTGTGATGCCGGGGTAGAATTATGTGTTGATGATTATAGATACTCTGCGACGAATTTGACATGTTGCTTATGAGTTAGAATTGCCATCCGAATTGGAATTTGTCCACCTAGTATTCCATGTATCTATATTGAGGCAATGTATTGGAGACCCTTCTCGGGTCGTCCCTATCAAAGATGTACAAGTTATAGAGGATCTATCATATAAAGAAGTGTCAGTGGCTATATTAGAGCGACAAGTCCGCAAGCTGAGAAAAAAAGGATGTAGCTTCCAACAAAGTATTGTGGAGGAACAAGAATACGGAAGAAATGACATGGGAAGCAGAAGAGGAAAATATATCTAAATACCCTTACCTATTCCATATTGAAGATAACGAGCATGTCGGGGGAACACAGGATACAATGAAAGCTGAAACGGCTCTAAGAGGTAAGCAATAGCATGAGAATACTCTTCTTTAATACAAAATAGTGATATGAAGATAATGTACATATCCATAATACTTTGTATATCCACTAAATTTAATATCTATGAGTCTAGTTCCTACGCATTAAACCATTTGTCTATACGACGTCAGAGTAGAGAGATATTCACGTTTTTGCGAGACTGCACGAACAGCTCACTATGGGACCCACATAGGTGGTTGAGATACATTGATATATATGAGAGGCCATAAGACTGTTTTAACTCATTATTTTCACTCTCTTCAGACCCTAGATAGCTAAAAACTCTCTCTCAAGATTCTCTCATGATCCAAGACCCAAACAAAGGGCAAACAACACAAATCAAGTATCGCGAATCCTGCGGCGCTACTAAGTTTCTTGTTCTTCTAGTTGTTGTTGTTTTTGTGTGGTTCCAGATCTTGTGGGAGGCTGTTTTAAGTGGTTTATGTTCTGTAAAATACTCCCTCAAGTTTTCAGTATCAACCCTAGGTGATTTCAGGTCTTCCAAAGTAATTCTAGTGCCGCAAAATCCGAATTGATTGCTAGTTTTGCTTCCTTGTTCTTGTGGCAGTTTGGAAGGATATTATTGGTGAAATGCAGTCAAATGGAAGTTTTTGTAAGGATCCGTAAAAGTTTACCTATAACTAGGGGTTTTGTGATGCCANGTATTGGAGACCCTTCTCGGGTCGTCCCTATCAAATATGTACAAGTTACGGAAGATCTATCATACAAGTTACGGAAGATCTATCATATTATTGGTGAAATGCAGTCAAATGGAAGTTTTTGTAAGGATCCGTAAAAGTTTACCTATAACTAGGGGTGTTGTGATGCCGGGGTAGAATTATGTGTTGATGATTATAGAGATTCTTCGACGAAGTGGACATGTTGCTTATGAGTTAGAATTGCCATCCGAATTGGAATTTTTCCACCTAGTATTCCATGTATCTATGTTGAGGATATGTATTGGAGACCCTTCTCTGGTTGTCCCTATAGAATATGCAAGTTATGGAGAATCTATAATATAAAGAAGTATCAGTGGCTATATTAGATCGACAAGTCCGCAAGCTGAGAAAAAAGGATGTAGCTTCCGTCAAAGTATTATGGAGAAATAAGAATACCGAAGAAATGACATGGGAAGAAGAAGAGGAAATGATGTCTAAATACCCTTACCTATTCCAGATTGAAGATAACGAGGATGCCGGGGGAATGCAGGATGCAATGTAAGCTGAAACGACTCTAAAAGGTAAGCAATAGCATGAGAATACTTCTCCTTAATACAAAATGGTGATATGCAGATAACGTACATATCCATAATACTTTGTATAGACTTGTGAGGCCATAGGTTAATTTTAGCTGCTTGGATGTTTGGCTAGTGTCCATGTTTAGGTGAAACGTGGCCGGAAAGTTTCGTTGGAATGTAAGATGATTTAGTCTCCCCATAAACCCTTACATTCGAGGACGAATGTCCCTAAGGGGGGAGGGTGTTATAGGAAATATTCGCATACATTGGATCACGCCATAAGATGGTCGGAGTAAATTCGAGAAGAGATTATCTTTGAGATGATAAGAAGTTAATCCTGATTGTCTTAAATGATACAAGGGTGTATAAGAGTGGCTAACAAGTATTAGAAGTTAAACGAATCAAGGATGTTGTAACCCATATTTTTGGGTATAGAGGTGCTTAATATTCTCATGAGGTCACGTTTTAAGGTATTGGAATCATATAATATCCGTATCACAAGTCTTGAAGTCAAACGTGNCTTCCTCAAGTTTTCAATATCAACCCTAGGTGAGTTCAGGTCTTCCAAAGTGATTCTAGTGCCGAAAAACCTTAATTGATTGCTAGTTTTGCTTCCTTGTTCTTGTGCTAGTTTGGAAGGATGTTCCATGGTGAAGTGAGGTCAAATTTAAGTTGTTGTAAGGACCCGTAAAATTGTACCTAAAGCCAGGGGTTTTGTGATGATGGGGTAGAATTATGTGTTGATGATTATAGAGATTCTTCGACGAATTGGACATGTTGCTTATGAGTTATAATTTCCATCCCAATTGAAATTTGTCCACCCAGTATTCCATGTATCTACGTTGAGGAAATGTATTGGAGACCCTTCTCGGGTCGTCCCTATCAAATATGTACAAGTTACGGAAGATCTATCATACAAGTTACGGAAGATCTATCATATTATTGGTGAAATGCAGTCAAATGGAAGTTTTTGTAAGGATCCGTAAAAGTTTACCTATAACTAGGGGTGTTGTGATGCCGGGGTAGAATTATGTGTTGATGATTATAGAGATTCTTCGACGAAGTGGACATGTTGCTTATGAGTTAGAATTGCCATCCGAATTGGAATTTTTCCACCTAGTATTCCATGTATCTATGTTGAGGATATGTATTGGAGACCCTTCTCTGGTTGTCCCTATAGAATATGCAAGTTATGGAGAATCTATAATATAAAGAAGTATCAGTGGCTATATTAGATCGACAAGTCCGCAAGCTGAGAAAAAAGGATGTAGCTTCCGTCAAAGTATTATGGAGAAATAAGAATACCGAAGAAATGACATGGGAAGAAGAAGAGGAAATGATGTCTAAATACCCTTACCTATTCCAGATTGAAGATAACGAGGATGCCGGGGGAATGCAGGATGCAATGTAAGCTGAAACGACTCTAAAAGGTAAGCAATAGCATGAGAATACTTCTCCTTAATACAAAATGGTGATATGCAGATAACGTACATATCCATAATACTTTGTATAGACTTGTGAGGCCATAGGTTAATTTTAGCTGCTTGGATGTTTGGCTAGTGTCCATGTTTAGGTGAAACGTGGCCGGAAAGTTTCGTTGGAATGTAAGATGATTTAGTCTCCCCATAAACCCTTACATTCGAGGACGAATGTCCCTAAGGGGGGAGGGTGTTATAGGAAATATTCGCATACATTGGATCACGCCATAAGATGGTCGGAGTAAATTCGAGAAGAGATTATCTTTGAGATGATAAGAAGTTAATCCTGATTGTCTTAAATGATACAAGGGTGTATAAGAGTGGCTAACAAGTATTAGAAGTTAAACGAATCAAGGATGTTGTAACCCATATTTTTGGGTATAGAGGTGCTTAATATTCTCATGAGGTCACGTTTTAAGGTATTGGAATCATATAATATCCGTATCACAAGTCTTGAAGTCAAACGTGTTATAAAACAAAAGTCGACAAAAGTTGTCGCAACTTACGTTCATAATTTTACTTAAACTTTAGGTCAAATGTTACTACGATTTTCTATAAATTTACTACGTAATACGATGTTATCAAACCACCAAATTTAAGATCTATGAGTCTAGTTCCTACACATTAAACCATTTTTCCATACGACGTCAGAGTAGAGAGATATTCGCGTTTTCGCGAGACTGCACAAACTGCTCACTATGGGACCCACATAGGTGGTTGAAATTTATTGATATATATGAGACACCTTAAGACCGTTTTAACTCATTCTTTTCACTATTTTCAGACCCTAGATAGCTAAAAACTCTCTCTCAAGGTTCTCTCATGATCCAAGACCCAAACAAAGGGCTAACAACACAAATCAAGTGTCGCGAATCCCGTGGCGCTAGTAAGTTTCTTGTTTTTCTTGTTGTTGCTGATTTTTGTGTGGTTCCAGCTCTCGTGGGAGGTTGTTGTAAGTGGTTTATGTTCTGTAAAATATACCCTCAAGTTTTCAATATCAATCCTAGGTGATTTCAGGTCTTCCAAAGTGATTATAGTGCCAAAAAACCCGAATCGATTGCTAGTTTTGCTTCCTTGTTCTTGTGGCGGTTTGGCAGGCTATTCCATGGTGATGTGAGGTCAAATATAAGTTGTTGTAAGGTCCCGTAAAATTGTACCTAAAACCAGGGGTTTTGTGATGCCGGGGTAGAATTGTGTGTTGATGATTATAGAGATTCATCGACAAATTGGACGTGTTGCTTATGAGTTAGAATTGCCATCCGAATTGGAATTTGTCCACCTAGTTTTCCATGTATCTATGTTGAGGAAATGTATTGGAGACCCTTCTCGGGTCGTCCATATCGAAGATGTACAAGTAACAGAGGATCTATCATATAAAGAAGTGCCAGTGGCTATATTAGATCGACAAGTCCGCAAGCTGAGAAAAAAGGATCTAGCTTCCGTCAAAGTATTGTGGCGGAAGAAAAATACTGAGGAAATGACATGGGAAGCAGAAGAGGAAATGATGTCTAAATACCCTTACCTATTCCAGATTGAAGATAACGAGGATGCCGGGGGAAAGCAGGATAAGCTGAAACGGCTCTAAGAGGTAAGCAACAGCTTGAGAATACTCTTCCTTAATACAAAATGGTGATATGCAGATAATATACATATCCATGATGCTTTATATAGCCTTGTGAAGCCATATGTTGGGTTTAACTACTTGCAAGTATGGCTAGTGTCTATTTTATAAGGGAAACTCGGCCGGAAAGTTCCGTCAGAATCTACGATGATTTAGAGACCCCATAAACCCTTACATTTGAGGACGAATGTTCCTAAGGGGAGAGGGTGTTACAACCCATATTCGTGTACGTTGGATCACGCCATAAGATAGTCGACGTATATCCGAGAAGAGATTATCTTTGAGATGATAAAATGTTAATCCTATTGGTCTTAAATGATATAAGGGTGTATAAGAGTGGTTAACAAGTATTAGAAGTTAAACTAATCAAGGATATTGTAACCCGTATTTTTGGGTAAACTAGAGGTGCTTAATATTCTCAATAGGTCGTGTTTTAAGGTATTTGAATCATATAATATCCGTATCATAAGTCTTGAAGTCAAACGAGTTATGAAACAAAAGTCCACAAAAGTTTCATAATTTTACTTAAACTTTAGGTCAAATGTTACTACGATTTCTCCCAATTTACTTGGAACTACGAGATTATATATCCGCCAAATTGAATAGCTATGAGTCTAGTTTCCAACGTATTAAACCGTTTGTTGATACGATGTCTGAGTAAAGAGATATTCGCATTTTTCTAAGACTACGCAAGCAGCTCTCTATGGGACCCATATAGGTAGTTGAAATATATTGATATATATGAGATGCCTTAAGACCATTTTAACTCATTAGTTTTACTCTCTTCAGACCCTAGACAGCTAAAAACTCTCTCTCAAGGTTCTCTCATGATCCAAGACCCAAACAATGGGCAAACAACACAAATCAAGTGTCGGGAATCCCGTGGCGCAGTAAGTTTCTTGTTCTTCTTGTTGTTGCTGATTTTTGTGTGGTTCCAGCTCTAGTGGGAGGTTGTTTTAAGTGGTTTAAGTTCTGTAAAATACACCCTCAAGTTTTACCTAAAACCTGGGGTTTCGTGGTGCCGGGGTAGAGTTATGTGCTAATGATTATAGAGATTCTTTGATGAATTGGACAGGTTGCCTATGAGTTAGAATTACCATTTGAATTGGAATTTATCCACCTGGTATTTGATGTATCTATGTTGAGGAAATGTATTGGAGACCCTTCTCGGGTCATCTCTATCGAAGATGTACAAGTTACGGAGGATCTATCATATAAAGTTCGTTGGGGAGTCGAAGAAAAGTTTTGGAAGTGCAGTGCATTTCTGCGGTCCATTCTGCGATCGCGGAACTGACTTGCAGACCGCAGACCTGCCGCAGAATGAAGCACAAATTTGATATGATTTTAGGACCATTATGTGGTCCATTATGCGGCCGCATAATAATTTAATGGGCCGTAAAATCCATCGCAGATCTAACATAAAATTTTCCGGAGAGGAGTTATGCAGCGCATTATGCGACCACAGAATTGGTCTGCGGACCGCAGACCTCTCGCAGAGTGAAGCATAAATGTCCAGTTCTGGAGGGACATTATGCTATCAATTTTGCGGACCGCAGAAGCGTTATGCGGTCGCATATGTGACCGCAGATCTGCATCAGGGCTCCATTATTTTCTAATTTTGTAACCTGACCCTATTTCGATATATAGTCGTTGAAGACCTTTTGTAAGGTAAAAAAATGATATTTTGAGAGTAGGGAAGTTGTTTAGAGTGAAAGGGGGTTCCTAAACTCATTGTTTCTCAATTCTTGTTCATGGCTTGTAGAATAGCAAGGAAAACCTCACTAGGCTTCCATCCTAAAGGTAGGATTCTAACCCCTAGGCCTCAATTCCGAGATTTAACTAAACATAGGTAATAAGGCAAGAAATTATTCGGTATGAGAGTGTATCCATGCATGCATGTACAATCATGAGTGTGGGAAGGTAGTTGAGCCCAAATGCGTAGACCATGGGTAGTGTGGTGAGGGAAATCCACCATAGGAGAAGATTGAAAATATAATGCCCACCTAATGTTTGATGAAATGCTCAAATGAGCAGGAACCATGAAATCCTTCCTAATTTGTGTTCAATTTTGCTATATTTCTAAATAGATCGAAGTGGCTAAGTTTTTCGAAATATTGTAGTAATTTAAGGAAGCTCAAGGCGAGGTATGTTGGCTAAACTTCTCTCATAGAATTGAATCCCACAATGATCTTATAAGTCCCTAGTTGTTCATTATAAATTGACTATTCCGAATAAGCTTGGTGTTGAAAGATGTATATATGAATATGTTCAAAATGTGTTCCGGATAATTTTATCATATTATGTTATTCTTCAGGAGTGTGTTCAAAGTAAGAGTATGTATTAAAATTTTGTGACTTCAAGTCAAGCTCAAATGAAAGTTATTATGCCAAATTGTGAAAGAAATCCCGACGAGCTGAAAACACAACACAAAACTATGCTAGCTAGTCGAATATAGTATAGAATATATCGTATCCATAG
>AWOL01S0158420.1:68504-80161 GCA_000715115.1 Nicotiana otophora | reverse complement strand
CCTCGATAAATCTACGGACTCACTCTCTGACCGCAGGAACCAAGGTAGGTGCATGTCAGGACAGCTCGCTAAACCTGATGGCGTACTCCGACACTGTCATAGTGCCCTGACGCAACTGCTCGAACTTTGTGCACCACACATCTCTGAGGGTTTGGGGAACAAACTCCCTCAAAAACATCTCTGAAAACTGAGTCCAAGTGAGTGGTACTGCATCAGCTAGCCTACCCTCCCCATAATCCTGCCACCACTGATATGCTGATCTTGATAGCTGAAATCTGGTAAAAGCAACTTCACTCACCTCCACAATACCCATGGTGCAGAAAATACGATGACACTTATCTAGAAAACCCTGCGAATCCTCGGTAGCTCTGCCATTGAAAGTAGGTGGATAATACTTCTTGAACCTCGCAAGCCTCTTTAGCTCCTCTTCTGATGCCCCTGGCCTGACCTCAGGCTAAACCTGAATAACAAGCTGTACCAACATAACACCCAGAACCTGACCAATGTGATACCGCTGCTCTGGAGTACGGGCGATGAGAGTCTGAGCTCCTGCCTAATCTACAAAGTAGTTGGTCCGACTAGGATCAATCCCGCCTGAGCCAATGTACCAAACATGCTCAGGAACTGCGCTGAAGTCTCCTGAAGTCCAGGGATAGTGACAGGAACCTCAGGTTCCTGTCCCCCAATCGGAGCTACTGGTGGCTCCTCAGCTGCTGCTCTGGTAGGTGCTCTAGTTCTGCACGTGCCCCTCCTCAGCCCCTGCCTCTTGCGGCTCTAGTAGGGCACGATTGTCTGCTCGACTGATCCGGTAGCGCGTGTCCTCACTATCTGTGAGAGAATAGAGATACAAAGGATCAAACTTTAAAATCAACAAACGCGCACGATAGGAATGAAAGAAGTGGAATTTTCCTAATAGTTTTGTAGCCTCTCGAAGATAAGTACACACGTCTCCATATCGATCTGCAAGACTCTACTAAACTTGCTTGTGACTCTTAGAACCTATGAACCTATAGCTCTGATGCCAACCTGTCACGATCCAAAATCCCGCCTTAGGCATCGTGATGGAACCTATTCTCTAAGACTAGGTATGCCGATTACTTACAATAGTTAAGCCAGTTTAACAATGATATTTTAAAAGCAGAGTTTAATATAAATATCGAAATAAAGGTGAAACAAGCCTACGTGGCAATAATCACAACAACCTCCCAAGACTAGGTAATATAGAGTCACGCACTCTAGAAGAATACATAGAAATATCTTAAAACTTTAAAAAAATACATATCGTTCGGATAACGAATTGACAGTATTATAAATAGGAAAAGGACTCCAAGGGATTACGACGACCAAGTAGCTCTACCTTGAATCCTCGTGATCTAGAATCTAACCCTACCTGAGTCTGTTATCTCCAAAAGCTTCTAACACAAATATGCAAAAGTGTAGTATGAGTACACCACGGTCAGTACCCAGTAAGTATTAAGACTAACCTAGGTGAAGTAGTGACGAGGTACAAGTCAAGGCACCTACTATTCATAATAAATTGTGTAGTATATAAATATAAAGCTAATAATGGAAGCAAGAATCAATAAATGGCAACAAGGAATAAACATGTGAAATAAATAGTAAAGTAATCTGAACACCGTTAAAGCACTAGTGAAACCAAATAAGGAAAACAAATGAAAACCAACTAATCAAGTAGTTCTAAAACAAGTCTCACAACAATATTACTCCGGGATACCACATCTCAAAATCACAAGTCACGAGTACCAAATCATAAATCATATGCTCATGACACCTCGTACCCATATTATTAATCACGACCGCACAGACAACTCACATGGCAATATCGCAATTCGCCCGGCATGGTCACAGGCTCACAATCACAATCCGCTCGACGTGGGCTCAATACCATAATCTGCCCGGTATGGTCACATGCTCACTATCATAATAGAAGCAGATAATACAAGAATACATGGACATGATCAATGAATGTAAAATTTCATACTCTTGAACTGGTGTAAACGGCATGCTACGGGTGTATGTCTGTGCGGGTGTACTATTATAGTCCAAATCAACAAGTAATATCAAAGACATCGAGTAGCTCATGGGAAGCAACACAACAAGTCACGTAAGGTGCATGACATACACAAGGAAATTCACACCATCACACGAATATCATCAACATTATGCCCCTAGGCCATCACATATCATCCCTAACATAGCCACCCTTATCTCTCCGTATTGACAATATCATAATAGCCACCCTTATCGCTCTGCCCAGACAATAACACAATAGCCACGCGTATCGCTACGTATAATAGCCACTCGTATCACTCTGCCCAGATATTAATACAATAGCCACCTGTATCACTTTTGAATCAACAACAGTGAGATGCCACCCTTATGTTCCGTGTAACAATAATCAAACCACACAACAAATCACATGTGCTAACATCATAAAAACATGATATATCAACTCATACCACATGGTTAGGCAATATACTTACCTCAAAGAAGCTAAATCAATACTCTAAAATGACTTTCTCGTGTGAAACAACCTCCGAACGACTCAAATCTAGCCAAAATAACTTAATATCATAAATAAAAGTCATAGGAAATAATTTCAGATAATAAATCTTCGATCTTTAGTGAAAACCAAAAAGTCAACCCCGGACTCGCACCTCGACTTCGGGGATCACGACTGGCCCTCAATCGAGATAACCCGATCAAGTAAGCCTGCTAGATACTTTCTACCCGACCTTGCCCATGAATAGAGTGGAGATGCATTCCATTATTTAATCATTGAGAGGATTTCATAATCAACACCAATTCTGTCTCACCACAATGTCGTGTGGATCGACATCACCCTCTGCTAGCAATTATCTCATCCCAAATACAGGGAATAATCTCATCACATCAATCTCATCCCAATTAAGGGGAATATTTTATCATATCAATACGAGGATCTACCCCTCAATCACTCTTACACCGGCACGTGTAGTTTCGGGGTTAGGTTGTTTCAACCTACCATTCCTCGGTGACTAACGATACTCTCAAAAATATTTTTGTTTTGCAAAATAGAAATATAAATACATTCACTTCATAACCTTTCACACCATATATATCTTCATTATTTTAATCACTTATAACATCATTATTTTATTGGCTCTCTTGGCCACACATATGATTCTTCATTCATGGCAAGATGGCCGTATCTTATATTCCACACTTTCATTTCTTTACTTTCAAGGATTATCTTCATAAACATCAACATATAGAATATTCCGGAAATCATAACTTTAAGTTCATTAGTAATGAAGGATTTAAACACAATAGATTTCTTTCCAAAGAAATGGAGCAAGATGATTAGCAATCAAAGCACAAGTTAAAATCATAAACGAGTGACACACCATTTATTCTAGAAATACTTTTTCCCAAAAAGGGCGATACACAATTTCAACTTATGAGTATGTAAGAACTCAAATCACATTGGAGATGCTTATAAAAGAGAGCATGGCAATTTATGATTGAAACAATGGTTCAAATCATAGGTATTAGTTTAAAACAACCACATTTGAACATGACTTGAGTATATAAGCTTCTAGGCAAATCTATTTTTGGAGTCAATTTGGAACAGTTGAATCAAGGCTCATTTCATAATCTTTCACACATCATTTTATTTCATTGGCTCCATTGGCTACAAGTATAACTTTCATTCTTGTCACGGTGGCCACACTTTATATCTCCAATTCACTTCTTTCACTTTCATGCATCTTTATAGAGTATCAACAATAAGTGCATTTGAAATCAAGGCCTTAAGTATATATATGAGCAATAGTAATTTTAGGCGCATTGAGTATTCTTTCCAAGTTAAGCATAATGGACATTCATTTGAAACATTAATTGAAGTTATAACGCTTTAATGCATAAATCATACTTTAACACATTCTTGAAGAAGACCATGATGAGATAGGAGTAATTGGAACATGTTTTGAGTACATACATCTTTTGACACTTTGCTTACTCAGGATAATCGAATTTATTAGGAACAACTCGGAACATGGGAATTAGGAACCTGGGCCAACCATACTTGAAACTTACGGAAACATCATGGAATTCAATTCTAAGAGAGAAGTTTTAGCCAACATACCTTTCTTGAGCTTTCCTTAGATTACTACAACATCTCAACACTTCTAGCAATATCAATATATAGGAAGATAGCAAAACATATGATAATAATTAGAAGGATTCTCATGACATAAGTCTCTTGGGAATTTTGTCAAACACCAATTATGCAAAATTGACTACAAAGCTCTACAATGGTAATCCCTTCCTCCCTCAACCAATTTCAATAAGAAACTACCCAAAATAGTTCAACAACCCCACATACTACCACCTAATGTCACATGCATGGCTTATCTCCAATTCCATAACCTAATTAAACCCATAACAATTGCATGAAGGTTTTATGACAAGGTCTTACCCGGGTAGATGATGGTCTAGTGAGTGGCTTCCCTTGAATCTTCAAGATTGGGGTAAGGATTGATGATTAGAATGGCTAGGTCTTCTCCCTATCTCTCTCTAAGATACTCTCACTTCTCTCTAAAATATTATATATTTGCTTCAAGATGAGCCCCAAAGTCTATTATTCAAAATGGGGTCAGCTAAGAAAATGTCCAAAAATAACTTCCGATGTCAATTATGAGGTGCAATTCCGTGGTAGCAGAACAGATATGTGGCTAGCAGAATGGCCATGGTATGTCAATTTGGCGATGCCATTTTACGGTAGCAGAATGGTTATGCGGTTAGCAGAATGGCCATAAAATGGTTTTCAAATTTTGGGTTGGGTCTGGCCAAATCCGCGATGCAATTTTGCGACAGCATAATGGTTATGCGGCGAGCAGAATGGCCACAAAATGGTTTTCAAATTTGAATGGCTTTTGATTCATTTCGTGGTGATTCTGTGGTCATCGGAACAAATCCGCTATAGCATAATGGACCACAAAATTGTCGTTTTCTACAAATTCTTCTACCAACTCCACGATGCATTGCAAAATCCAAAATATTCGATTTGTGGCACATTAGCTTACCTTGGCACCATAAAAAGTACAATTCTTGGTGAACTTTTACGGGGCCTTACATAACCCGACAAAACTTATAAAATCCAAACATTCATTCTGATACGAGTCCTACCATACCAAAATTATCCAATTCTGACATCAAGTCGGCCTTCAAATTATCATTTTTGTTTTTTAGAAAGTTTTTACAAACCCCCCCCAATTCTCCAATTCAAATCATTAATTTAATGACAAACACAAATATGGAATCATGAAATATAATCCAATCTGAGTCAAGAACACTTATCCAAATCCAAAGCATGAAAACCCCCTCCAAAATCGTCCAAATCCGAGCTCTCTAATTCAAAAAGTGATAAAAATATCATAATTCTCGAAATAGAGTACTTTTATATTCTGCCCAGGTATCTACTCATCACAACCGCGAAGAAAAAAATGAAAGCAAAAATAACACTACGTGAATGCGTAAATAGAGTCGGGAATGCAACTCACAACGACCACAACTCGCGCGATCGTGAGAGACCTTATGCTAACGCAAAGAAAACAATACCTGGCCTCATTAGCATGGTCACCCACTACGAGATCATGTAACACCTATCGTGAACGCACTGAGTCAACACTCCACATGTTGTCACGACCCGATGGCGCCTATCATGATACTAGGCAAGCCGACAACTCACAAATACAAGCATCTTTAATTCAAAACATACCGAAATAGGTTTAAATAAATAAAATCTCATAATAACTGGGTGAAAACACCACAACTCAATACAGAATTTTCCCAAAATCCGAGTGTCACTTAGTACATGAGCATCTATACAATAACATGGTCTGACAATTGAAACACTGTCTAGGAAGGTAGAACAGTATAAATAAAACTAAGAGATAAAGGAGGAGAGTCAGGGTCTACGGACGCCAAGGCAGCTACCTCGATAGTCTACGAACTGAATATGCTCCAACATTAGCTACCTCCGTGCCAGGAAGTACCTGGATCTGTACACAAAGTGCAGAGTGTAGTATGAGTACAACCAACTCAATAAGTAACAAGACTAACCTTTAGGCTGAAAGCAGTGACGAGCTCAACCAATACCGTCTAAATATAGAGTTTAACAATACGGAAATCACAGGAAGTATGACAATAATATCTCAGAGAAACTCATAATCTATTAGTACATAGTACAGGAATGTAGACATGCTTCCAGGTTTAACAGTTAAGCTCAATACAGATAAAATATGCCAAGTATGACTGATATGAGGAATATTACATATCTATATCTACATGCCAATGTGCATATCACATGTGATGCAATCACAATGAAAATCTCACGTACTCATACTCTCATAGTACTCAGTCTGACTGTCTCAATTCTCGCTCACCACATTTCACTCATCACTGTACGGTACCTGCATTCACTACTGGTATGTCAGACTCCGAAAGGGCGGATCCTGCCCAAGCGTTAATAATAAGCCAATCTAGCCTGCTGTGGCGGGCAACCCAATCCCATAATAATAAAGCCTAAAAGGCATATTGCGGTGCGTAGCCCGATTCACTTATTACCTATAAGGCTTGTTGCGGCGTGCAACCCGATTTACAAATCTCACTCACAACACGACTCAAGCCCCAACTCAGCCATCAATCTCTCCAGTCTCTCGGGCTCACAATTCTCATGCCAATTAGCCCAAATAATGATATATAACACAACAATAAATAGTAACAGAGACTGAGATACGATTTGAAAATGAGATATGACTGAGCACAAAATTCCCATCTGAGCAGATAATTCAACAGCAAAAATGATAACAGTGGGTCACAACAGGATAAACATATAGTCTAACATGATTTCTAATATGAATTTGCAGCTCAATTACTCTAACACATAGAGATCACATGAATAGCTACAAGGTTTGATGACTACACAGTACTACGACATCGACCAGATCACAATTACTACGGTGCACGCCCACACACCCATCACCTAGCATGTGCGTCAACTCAAGACCAACCACATAACACGAAATTCAGGGATTCATACCCTCTAAACCAAATTTAGAACTATTACTTACCTCAAACCGTGCAAATCTGTATTACAATAAGCCCTTACCTCGCGAATCGGCCTCTGAACTCCTCGAATCTAGACACAAACAACTCGATACAATCAACATAAGCTATAGGAATCAATTCCATATAAAAATGTTAAGTTCTTAATCAAAAGTCAACTCAAAATGTCAACCCCGGGCCCACATCTCAAAATCCAAAAATGTTATAAAATCTGAACATCCATTCAACCACGAGGCCAACCATACCAAATCTACCAAATTGTGACTCCAAATCGTCACTCAAACCTCCAATGTTTACTCTCTAATACATTGGTCAAAATCCCCAATTTTTCACTTCAAAAACACCAAATCTATGGGGAAATTCAATGGGTATTCAATACTAACGGATAAAAATAACAAATAGTGGTTTTCATCCAGAAATCCCGTGAAATCCCTCTCAAAATTTGCCTCCAACCGAGCTTGCAAAGTTCAAAAATGAGAAAATCTCGGAAACCCTTCGAAATATAATCTGCCTAGGCCTTTAGCTTCTGCGGCCAAAACTCCGCATCCGTGGAGCCGATTTTGCGAAGAAAAATCTGTGTATGTGAAAGTCACTTAAGTCCTCACAAATCCGAACTTACGAACTCACTCAAGGCAAAAAACCCGCAGGTGCGGTTACACCAAAAAACCCCTAACTTCAGCAACTTCCTAAGTCCAAATTTCAATCTGATAACCATCCGACATCCACCCTAATACATCGGGACCTCAACCAAATATACCAACAAGTCTTAAAACATCATACGAACTCTCTTGAAGCGTCAAATCACATCAAACAACACTAAAACTAGGAATCGCGCATCGATTCAAGCCTAATGAAATTATGAACTTCTAACTTCTACATTCGATGCCGAAACCTATCAAATCAACTCCGATTGACCTCAAATTATTCACACAAGTCATAAATGATACAACAGACCTATTCCAACTTCTGAAATCAAAATCCGACCCCAGTAACCACAAAGTCAACTCTCGGTCTCTCAACTCTCCAAACTTCTATTTTTCCAACTTTCGCCAATTCAAGCCAATATCAACTACGGACCTCCAAATCACTATTCGAACACACTCTTACGTCCAAAATAACCCTACGGAGCTATTGGAACCGTCAAAACTCCATTCTAAAGTCATTTACTCATAATTTAACATCCGGTCAACTCTTTCAATTTAAGCTTCCAACCTTGGGACTAAATGTCCCAATTCATTCTGAAACATCTCCGGAACTAAACCAACTACCTCGGAGATTCACATAACAACAATTGATCATAGAATAAGCAGTATATGGGGGAACGTGGCTATGACACTCAAAACGACCGGCCGGGTTGTCACATTCTCCCCCTCTTAACCAAACATTCGTCATCGAATGGGTCTAGAATCATACCTGGAGTCTCAAATAGGCATGAATATCTTCTCCGCATCACTCATAACGGGACCCACCTTGGCCTGATCAACTACAACCGATTGGGCTGGTAGTACCCCCGGTGTCTGAAGTCCCTGCACCACCTACTCTAGAGTACGGGCGACGGGAGTCTGAGTACCTCCCCCGGCCTGAGAAGTGGCTGGTGAGGCCTGAACTGAAATCGCCTGAGCAAGGCTAGTGCAAATAGTCAATATCTGGGCCAAAGTCTCTTGAAGGCTTGGAATCACAATGGCCACAGCTGGTTCATGAGCTGGTCCCACCGGCTCGACTATATCTGGAATCTGATCCTAGGCAGGAGCAACTGGTGGGTCTACAAGTGCTGCTCTAGCTTCTGTACGAGCTGCACCTCGGCCTCTAATGTGGCCCCGGCCTCACGTGGCCCTAGCTGGTAGTACTGATGGCCAATCGCACGGTCTGGTAGCACGTGTCCTCTCCATCTGTGAGAGAATAAAATAACAGAAGTTTAGTTCCCGGAATCAACAAATTCACACGACACCAACACAAGAAAGTGAAGTTTTTCCTAAGGGTGTAGCAGCCTCTCGAAGATAAGAACAAACATCTCTGTACCGAACCGCAAGACTCTACTAAACTTGCTCATGACCCGTGAGACCTATGTAACCTAGGTTCTGATACCAACTTGTCACGACCCAATGTTCTGTGATAGCGCCTATCACGATACTAGGCAAGCCAACAACTCACAAATACATGCGTCTTTAATTCAAAACATACTGAAATAGGTTTAAGTAAATAAATCTCATAATAACTGGGTGAAAACATCTCAACTCAATACTGAATTTTCCCAAAATCCGGGTGTCACTAAGTACACGAGCATCTATACAATAACATGGTCTGACAACTGAAACACTATCTAGGAAGCTAGAACAATATAAATAAAACTAAGAGATAAAGGAGGAGAGTCAAGGTATGCGGACGCCAAGGCAGCTATCTCGATAGTCTCTGAACTGAATAAGCGCTAACACTAGCAACCTCTGTGCCCGGATGTACCTGGATTCTCACACGAAGTGTAGAGTGTAGTACGAGTACAACCAACTCAATAAGTAACAAGACTAACCTTTTGGATGAAAGCAGTGATGAGCTCAACCAATACAGTCTAAATACATAGTTTAACAGTATGGAAATAACACGAAGTATGATAATAATATCTTAGAGAAACTCATAATCTATTGGTACATAGTATAGGAATGGAGACATGCTTCCAGGTTTAGCAGTTAAGCTCAATACAATTAAAATATGCCAAGTATGACTGATATGAGGAATATTACATTTCTATATCTACATGACAATGTGCATATCACATGTGATGCAATCACAATGAAAACCTCACGTACTCACACTCTCATAGTACTCAATCTGATTGTCTCAATTCTCGCTCATCACACTCAGTCACTCAACACTGTACGGTAGCTTCACTCATTACTGGTATGTTAGACCCTGGAGGGGTGGATCCTGCCAAAGGGCTAATAATAAGCCAATCTGGCCTGCTACGGCGTGCAGCCCGATCCACATATAAGCAATAAGACATGCTTCGGCGTGCAGCCTGATCCACAAATCTCACTCACAACACGGCTCTTAGGCCCTAACTCAGCCATCAATCTCTCTAGTCTCTCGGACTCATAATTCTCATGCCAATTAGCCCAAATAATGATATATAACACAACAATAAATAGTAACAGAAACTGAGATACGATATGCAAATAATAGATGTGACTGAGTACAAAATTGCCATATAAGCAGATAATTCAACAGCAGAAATGACCACATTGGGTCGCAACAGGATAAGCATATAACCTAACATGATTTCTAATATGAATTTGCAGCTTAATTACTCTAACGCATAGAGATCACATGAATAGCTACAAGGTTTGATGACTACACAGTACCACATAATCGACTGGATCACAGTTACTACGGTGCATGCCCACACGCCCGTCACCTAGCATGTGTATCACCTCAAGACCAACCACATAACACAGAATTCATGGATTCATACCCTCAGAACAAGTTTAGAAGTTTTACTTACCTTAAACCTTGTAAATCTCTACTCCAATAAGCCTTTGCCTCGTGAATCATCCTCCGAACGCCTCAAATCTAGACACAAATAACTCAATACAATCCACACAAGTAATAAGAATCAATTCCATATGAAAATGCTAAGTTCTTAATCAAAAGTCAAAAAGTCAACTCAAAAAGTCAACCCCGAGCCCACGTCTTGCAATCCAACAAAAGTTACAAAATTCGAACATGCATTCAACCACGAGTCTAACCATATCAAAATTACCAAATTCCGACTCCAAATCGTCACTCAAACCTCCAATTTTTACTCTCCAATACATGGCTCAAAATCCCCAATTTTTCACTTCAAAAATACCAAATATATAGGGGAAATGCAATGGGTATTCAATATTTACGGATACAAATAACCAAAAGTGGCTTACCTCGAGAAATCCCGAGAAATGCCTCTCAAATATTGCCTCCAACCGAGCTTGCAAAATCCAAAAATGAGAAAATCTCTAAAACCCTTCGAAATATAATCTACCCAGGCCTTTCGCTTCTACGACCAAAAATCCGCATCTGCGGAACTGCTTTTGTCACAAGCCAAACACCCTCCATATAACTTTATGATGGTACCTAGTCTATACGACTAGGTAAGCCTAACAAATTAAGAAAAATAACAAAACGAAAGTAAAACTTGGTAACTAACAGTAGTTGATAACTGAATAACTAGTAACAATGTCGCTCAACATTGTTACTAGTGGATAACTTGGTAACTAAGCAGTTAAAGCACATAGACATGCGATATTAGACTAAACATGATAACTACACATTTTGGAATAGCTCAATTACGACTGAAAATTGACTAATTCTCATTTGAATGGTATAACTCAAATTAAAGAAAAACAATAGGTTGCTACTCAGTAAAATAAATCGGGTTTTACAACAAATAACTCATGTACGTACTCGTTACCTCACGTACATGGCTCTCATATATCACAACAGTACCAAATCCTAAGGGGATTCCCCCCCCCCCCCAAGGTTAGGCAAGCCACTTACCT
>AWOL01S0158420.1:49773-68346 GCA_000715115.1 Nicotiana otophora | reverse complement strand
AATCTAGCCAAAATCAATTACATACCATAAATACAACTATAAGAAACTAATCTAATTAATGAAATCAAAGCTAAAGCAAGAAATTAGAAAATCGCCCCAAAAAGTCGACTCGGACTCACGTCTCGGAATCAGGTAAAAGTCATAAAATATGAACACCCATTCACTCACGAGTTCACTCGTACCAAAATTATCCAAATCTGATATCAAAATCCCAATCAAAACTCAAAAATTTAGTCGAAGAACTTCTCCCACTTTTCCCAAATTTCTCAACTATAGATTAGTGGAATATAACTATAAACGAGTTAAGAATCATTACCTCAAAGTTCTCTCTAAAAACTCCTTGAATTATCGCCTCAATCCGAGCTCTTAAAGACCCAAAATGTAAATGAGATCAAACACTCGATCTGCGATGAGGTGGCCGCACCTACGTGTGCGCTCCTGCGGAACCTAGTCCGCTTCTGTGGTCTCACTTCGCACCTGCGCTCCTTTGGTGCATCTGCGGGCATCGCAAATGCGAAAAACTGCCTCACACCTGCGACCTCTAAGCACCTACCCCACTCCGCTTCTGCGATAGATCTTGCGCACGTGCGATCCTGCACCTGCAGTCTCCCCACCGCAGGTGCAAAACACCAGAAACCAGAAAACTCTAGCCTTTTGCCTAAGTCCAAATTTCAATCCGTTAGGCATCCGAAACATATCCGAGGTCCCCGGGACCCTAACCAAACATACCAACAAGTCCTAAAATACCATACGAACTTAGTCGAGCCCTCAAATCACATTAAACAACGCTAAAAACACGAATCACTCTCCGATTCAAACTTAATGAACTTTGAAACTTCAAACTTCTAAAACCGATGCCGAAACCTATCAAACCATGCCCGATTGGCCTTAAATTTTACACACAAGTAATATTCAGCCTTACGGACTTACTCCAACTTCCAGAATCGGAATCCGACCCCGATATCAAAAAGTCCACTACCGATCAAACTTTCCAAAATTTCAACTTTCACCATTTCAAGCCTAATTTAGCTACAGACCTCCAAAACACAATCCAGACACGCTCCTAAGTCCAAAATAACCCAACAGAGCTAACAGAACCGACGAAACTCCATTCCGGAGTCGTCTTCACATATGTCCCGACTACGGTCAAAGTCCTAAGACTTAAGCTTCCGTTTAGGGACTAAGTGTCCCAATTCACTCCGAAACCACAACAACAACCTCCCGGCAAGTCATATAAGCAGAAAAAGATATGGGGAAAGCAGTAAACAGGGGATCAGGTCTATAACTCTCAAAACTACCGGATGGGTTGTTACATCTTCCCCCTCTTAAAACAATCGTTCATCCTTGAACGAGTATATTGACATACCTGAAGTGGTGAAAAGATAAGGATAACGGTTGCGCATATCATGCTCGATCTCCCAAGCCTCCTCCTCGACCGGCTGGCCCCTCCACTGAATCTTCATGGAAGCAATGTTCTTCGACCTGAGCTTTCGAACCTGCATGTCCAAAATTGCCACCGGTTCCTCAACATAAGATAAATCCTTGTCCAACCGGACTGATCTAAAATCCAACACATGAGACGGATCATCGTGATACTTCCGGAGCATCGAGACATGGAATACTGGATGAACTCCTGCTAGAATGGGAGGCAAGACAAGCTCATAAGCAACCTCCCCAACACGTCGCAACACCTCAAATGGGTCAATAAACCTTGGGCGCATCTTGCCCTTATTTCCGAACCTCATAACACCCTTTAGGGGTGACACCGAGTAGGACCCACTCTCCAATCATGAATGCAACATCGCAAACCTTCCGATCTGCATAACTCTTCTATCTGGACTGAGTTGTGCGAAGTCGATCCTGAATCACCTTAACCTTATCCAGGGCATCCTGAACCAAGTCTGTACCTAATAATCTAGCCTCACCCGGCTCGAACCAACCCACTGGAGACCGACACTGCCTACCATATAGAGCCTCATATGATGCCATCTGAGCGCTCGACTGATAATTGTTGTTGTAGGAAAACTACGCAATTGGCAAGAACTGATCCCATGAACCTCCAAACTCCATCACACACGCACAGAGCATATCCTATAATATCTGAATAGTGTGATCGTACTGTCCGTCCACATGATGGTGAAATGTTATGCTCAGCTCCACTCAAGTACCCAACTCATGCTGTGCTCAGCTCCACTCGTCTGGTACGCCATGAAGCCTGGCGATCTCGTGAATATAAATTTGAGTCAACTGCTCAGAAGAATAGGTAGTCATCACAGGAAGGAAATGAGTTAACTTGGTCAGCCTATCCACAATCACCCAAACTGATCAAACCTCCGCTGAGTCCGTGGGAGTCCAACAATGAAATCTATAGTTATCCGCTCCCATTTCCCCTCCGGAATCTTTAACTTCTGAAGTAACCCACCTGGCCGTTGATGCTCATACTTCACCTGCTAAATATTTAGACACCGAGCTATATACTCCACTATGTCCTTTTTCATCCTCCTCCTCGAATGAATGGAGTACCGCGAGATGTTAGCCTCCTGGAGAATCAACTCATGCAAACCATCTACATTTGGCATACATAGCCTACCCTGCATCCTCAATGCACCCTCATCCCCAATGGTGACCTCCTTAGCGTCACCGAGCTGGACCGTGTCCTTAAGGACAAACATATGGGGGTCATCATACTGACTCTCCCTAGTACGATCATAAAGGGAAGACCAAGAGACCACACAAGCCAAATGTAGATATGCTAAACTCCCCAAACTCTCTGCCCGGCGACTCAAAGCATCGGCCACCACGTTGGCCTTCCCTGGATGGTATAAAATGGTAATATCATAGTCCTTAAGTAGCTCCAACCACCTCCGCTGACGCAAGTTAAAATCCTTTTGCTTGAATAGATGCTGCAAACTCCGATGATCGGTGTAAATCTCACAAGGGACACCGTAAAAATAGTGCCGCCAAATCTTCAAGGCATGAACAATAGCTGCAAACTCAAGGTCGTGGACATGATAGTTCTTTTCATGCACCTTTAGCTGTCTGGACGCGTAGGCAATCACTCTATCATCCTGTATCAACACCGCACCGAGACCAATCCGCGATGTATCACAATATATAGTATAAGACCCCGAACCTGTAGGCAATACCAATACTGGGGCTGTAGTCAAAGCTATCTTGAGCTTCTGAAAGCTCTTCTCACACTCCTCTGTCCACCTGAGCGGAGCATCCTTCTGGGTCAGTCTGGTCATAGGTGCTGCAATAGATGAGAATCCCTCTACAAAACGATGGTAATACCCCGCCAAACCAAGAAAACTCCGGATCTCCGTAGCTGATGACGGTCTAGGCAAACTCTGCACAGCTTCCACCTTCTTCGGCTCCATCTTGATCCCATTACTCGATACTACATGACCCAAGAATGTCACTGAGTCTAGCCAAAACTCACACTTTGAAAATTTTGCATATAACTTCTTTTCTATCAAGGTCTGAAGCACAGTCCTCGGGTGCTGCTCATGATCCTACCGAGTCTGGGATTACACCAGAATGTCGTTAATAAACACAATGACGAATGAGTCAATATAGGGCCGATACACACTGTGCATCAAGTGCACAAAAGCTGTTGGGGCATTGGTCAACCCAAAGGACATCACAAGGAACTCGTAGTGACCATACCGAGTCCTGAAAGTAGTTTTCGGGATATCTGGTTCTTGAATCTTCAACTGATGATAGCCTGAACGCAAATCAATCTTGGAAAACACTTTGGCACCCTGTAACTGATTAAATAAATCATCAATACGATGCAATGGATACTTGTTCTTCACTGTAACTTTGTTCAGCTGGCTATAATCAATGCACATACGCATAGAACCATCCTTCTTATTCACAAACAACACAGGAGCACCCCAAGGTGGCACACTGGTCCGAATGAAGCCTTTATCAAGCAACTCCTGTAACTGGTCCTTTAACTCCTTCAACTCAGGAGGAGCCATACGATACGGAGGAATAGAGATGGGCTGAGTGCGCAGCAATAAATCAATGCCAAAATCAATATCGCTGTCGGGTGGCATGCCTGGAAGATCAGCTGGAAACACATCTGGAAAGTCCCTCACTACTGGGACTGACTAAACTATAGGGGAATCAATACTGACATCTCTCACATAAGCTAGATACGCGTCGCACCCCTTCTCAACCATTCGTTGAGCTTTAAGAAATGAAATAACTCTGCTGGAAGTATACTCTAAGGTACCTCTCCACTCTAATCATGGTAGACCTGGCATAGACAACGTCACGGTCTTAGCATGACAATCAAGAATAGCATGATGGGGCGATAACCAGTCCATGCCCAAGATAACATCAAAGTCTACCATACGGAGCAATAATAAATCGGCTCTGGTCTTAAAACCACTAAGAGCAATCAAACACGACTGATACGCGCAGTCCATAACAAGAGAATCTCCCACAGGAGTAGACACATAAACATGGGAACTCAAGGAATCATGAGATATGCCCAGATATGGGGCAAAATAAAGGACACGTAGGAATAAGTGGAGCCTGGATCAAATAAAACCGACGCATCTCTATGACAAACTGGAACAATACCTGTAATGACAGAGTCGAAAGCAACTGCCTCTGTACGAGCCGAAAGAGCATAATATCTGGCCTAGCCTCCCCCTCTAGGGTGACCTCGACCTCCCCGACCTCCACCTCGAGCTGGCTGAGCAGGTGGGGCAGTAGCTGGTGCTAGAGTCAAAGCCTGAGGACCCAGCGGAGCACGTAGTGGCTTAGAAGTCTGTGGAGGTGCACCCCTCCTAAGTCTGGGGCAATCCCTCACCATATAGCGAGTGTTGCCACACTCAAAACAAGCTCTCAGAGAGCGTGGCTGCTGTAACTGGCTCAGGCCAGGTCTGCTTGATTGATCGCTAAAAGCACCCCGTACGGGAGGCACGCTAGACACTGGAGGTGCATAATAAGGCTCCTGGGTCCTAAAAGGGACCAGAATACCACTGGCGGCTGGAAGAGCTGAATGAACGAGGCGACTCCCACAACCCCTACCATGGTAAACTACAGCTGGGGCGTGAGTACCACTATAAGTGCCAGACTCTATGGACCTCTTGGCCTCTCTCTCCTCTCTCTCTCGAGCAAGAATACCATCTAATCTCCTAGCAATACTCACAACCTGCTGGTAAGAAATATCCATCTCCAACTCCCGGGCCATGCTAAGCCTGATACTGGGGTGGAGTCCCTCAATAAACTGACAAACCCTCTCTCGAACTGTGGCAACCAAGGCTAGTGCATGACGGGCCAAATCACTGAAACAAACTGCATACTATGACACAGTCATAACACCCTGGCGCAGCTGCTCAAACTGCGTGCGCCATGCGTCCCTGAGGCTCTGAGGGTCATAATCTCTCAAAAACATGTCCGAGAACTGAGTCCATGTAAGTGAAGCTACCTTAGCCGGACTACTCAACTCATAAGCACGCCACCACTGATAGGCTGCTCCTCTAAGCTGGAATGCAGTAAAGGAAACCCCACTCGACTCCGCTATACCCATAGTATGAAGAATACAGTGACCCTCCTTTAGAAAACCCTCGGCATCCTCTGACGCCAATCCATTGAAGGTAGGAGGGTGGTACTTCTTATACCTCTCAAGTCTGGACTGCTCCGCCTCAAACACTGCTACCCTATCCTCGGGCTGAGCTGGAGCTACTGGCTGCATAGGTAAAATCTCTGGAACCTGGTCGACCTGAACCCATTGCTCTGGAGTACCGGCGACGGGAGTCTGTGCGCCTCCCCTAGCCTGAGATGTGGCAGGTGTAAGTGGAATCAATCCAGCCTGAGCTAAGGTGCTGAACATGCTCATGAACTGGGCTAGAGTCTCCTGGAGGGCTGGTGCAGCAACAGGTACCTCAGGTGCCTGCCCTCCAGTTGGAGCTACTAGGGGCTCCTCTGTCGCAGCTCGCGCGTGTGCTCTGGCTGCACTGCGTGGACATCCTCAGCCTCTACCCTGGCCTCGGCCTCTACCCTGGCCCCGGCCTCTCACGGCTCTAGCAAGGGGCGCGAGTGCCTGGTCATCAGATCCGCCTGTACGTGTCCTCACCAACTGTGAGAGAATAGAATACAGAAGTTTAGAATTTCGAAGTCAACAATTTTGCACGACAAAAAATCAAGGAAGTGTAATTTTCCTAACAGTTCCATAGACTCTACTAAACTTTCTTGTGACTCACGACACCTATGAACCTAGAGCTCTGATACCAACTTATCGCGACCCAAACTCCCTCCGTATAACGTCATGACGACACTTAGTCTCTACGACTAGGTAAGCCTAACAAATAGTGGAAAATAAAAAAAATGAAAGTAAAGCTTGGAAACTAACAACAGTGGATAACTGAATAACTAGTAACAATACCGCTCGACATGTACAATAACCAATACTCTATAAATACACAGTTTTCCCAAAACCCAGAACATCGTAAGTCACAAGCTACAGAAGGAAAATAGTATCTCTATACACCAGAGTCTAAATAAAGGAATACAGGAAATGTTTGACATATGGGAGAATAGAGGGGGACTCCTAGGTTTGCGGATGCGAGCAGATGCACCTTCAAGTCTCCGGAACAGCAACAAATGCACAACTAATAGCGAGGTTGGTATGATGACCTGGATCTGCACACGAAAACATGTGCAAAAGAGTAGCATGAGTACACCACAATGGTACCCAGTAAGTGCCAAGCCTAACCTCGGTGGAGTAGTGACGGGGTCAGGTCAGACCCACTGGTAAATAATAAATAAGGCAGGAGAATATACATTATAATGAGAGATTAGAATTTAACAAAAGGAAACACAGCAAGGAAACAGTACAACACACAGGGGTAAAGAGCAGGGGATTTCCCGAGATACCGTCTCGTATTCCCAAAATAAATATACAGGGAGAAATCCCGAGGTACCGCCTCATAGTCTCAAAAGTAAATATACATGGAGAACTCCCGAGGTATCGCCTCGTAGTCTCAAAAGTAAATATGCAGGGAGCACTCCCGAGGTACCGCCTCGTAGTCTTAAAAGTAAATGTGCAGGGAGAACTCCCAAGGAACCGCCTCATAGTCTCAAAAGTAAATGTGTTGGGAGAACTCCCGAGGAACCGCCTTGTAGTCTCAAAAGTAAATGTGCAGGGAGAACTTCAGTGGAACCGCCTCATAGTGTCAAAAGTAAACACACAACTCAAACCGATAAATACAACGGTTAACAGTAAGATTTCTACAATTATACTGATAAAGAACAAGGAAAAAGCAAGAAATCAACTAGGCATGCTTCACAGAGTTCAAATAAGCAGTTAAAACACGTAGACATGCAATATTAGACTAAACAAGATAACTACACATTTTGGAATAGCTCAATTAAGAATGAAAACAGACTAATTCTCATTTAAATGGTATAACTTAAATTAACGGAAAAAAACCAGGTTGCTACTCAGTAAAATAAATCCAGTTTTACAACAAATATCCCATGTACGTACTCGTCGCCTCACGTACACGGCTCTCACATATCACAACAGTACCAAATCCTAAGGGGATTTCCCCCACACAAGGTTAAGCAATCCACTTACTTCTAACCAAGCTCAATAAATCAGTAACAATGCCTTTTCTATGAATATCCAACTCTGAATGGCCCAAATCTAGCCAAAATCAATTACATACCATAAATACAACTATAAGAAACTAATCTAATTAATAAAATCAAAGCTAAAGAAAGAAATTAGAAAATCGCCCCAAAAGGTCGACCCGGGCTCGCATCTCGGAATCGGGTAAAAGACACAAAATATGAACACTCATTCACTCACGAGTTCACTCGTACCAAAATTATCCAAATCTGATATCAAAATCCCAATCAAAACTCAAAAACTTAGTTGAAGAACTTCTCCCATTTTTCCCAAATGTTTCAACCAAATTCCTTAATTAAATGATGAAATCAACTATAAATTAGTGGAATATAACCATAAACAAGTTAAGAATCATTACCCCAAAGTTCTCTCTAAAAAATCCTTGAATTATCGCCTCAATCCGAGCTCTCAAAGTCCCAAAATGTAAATGAGATCAAACTCTCAAAACTTTTCCTTTTCTGCACAGCGATCTCGCACCTGTAGACCTGTAGTCGGACCTGCGTCGCCGCCCATACGGAAATTCTATCACAGGTGCGGAAATGACTTAAGAAGTCTGGGTCCGCTTCTGTGATGAGGTGGACGCACCTGCGTGTGCGCTCATGCGGAACCTGGTCTGCTTATGCGGTCTCACTTCGCACCTGCGCTCCTTTGGCGCATCAGCGGGCATCGTAGATGCGGAAAATTGTCTCGCACCTGCGACCCCTGAGCACCTACCCCACTCCGCTTCTGCGATAGACCTTGCGCACGTGTGATGCCTTTTGCCTAAGTCCAAATTTCAATCCGTTAATTCCAAAACACACCCGAGGCCCCCGGGACCCCAACCAAACATACCAACAAGTCCTAAAACACCGTACGAACTTAGTCAAGCCCTCAAATCACAACAAACAACGCTAAAAACACGAATCACCCTCCGATTCAAACTTAATGAACTTTGAACTTCAAACTTCTAAAACCGATGCTGAAACCTATCAAACCATGTCCGATTTACTTCAAATTTTCACACAAGTCATATTCAGCCTTACGGACCTACTCCAACTTCCAGAATCAGAATCTGACCCCGATATCAAATAGTCCACTACCGGTCAAACTTCCCAAAATTTTAACTTTCGTCATTTCAAGCCTAATTTAGCTATAGACCTCCAAAACATAATCCAAACACGCTCCTAAGTCCAAAATCACCCAACGGAGCTAACAGAACCGGCGAAACTCCATTCTGGAGTCACCTTCACACAGTCCTGACTGCAGTCAAAGTCCTAAGACTTAAGCTTTCGTTTAGGGACTAAGTGTCCCAATTCATTTCGAAACTACAACAACAACCTCCCAGCAAGTCACATAAGCAGAAAATGTTACGGGAAAAGCAGTAAACAGGGGATCGGGGATATAACTCTCAAAATGACCGGACAGGTCGTTACAACTTTTGTGGTGAAAACTCTGCATTTGCGGAAGTCACTTAAGTCCTCACAAATCTGCACATGCGATCCAATATCTACATCTGCAGAAGCGCTTCTATGCCCAAACGTTCGCTTCTACAAAGCCAACCTTGCCTACCCATCTCCACATCTGTGGAGCCTTGTCACATATGCGGGCTCGCAGATGCGGAAAATCCCTCGCACCTGCGACCACTGGCCAACTCCTTCAAGCCTGCACTTACGACCCCTGGCTCGCTTCTACGAGCTTGCACCTACGACCAATATCCCGTAGGTGCGGTCACACCAGAAAACCCCCAGCTTCAACAGCTTCCTACATCCAAATTGCAATCTGATAACCATCCAACATCCACCCAAAGCCCCTGGGACCTCAGCATAATATACAAACAAGTCTTAAGTCATCAGATGAACTCATTCGAAGTGTCAAATCACATCAAACAATACTAAAATTACGAATCATGCATCGATTCAAGCCTAATGAACTTATGAACTCTTAACTTCTACATTCGATGCCGAAACCTATTAAATCAACTCCGATTGACCTCAAATTTTGCACCCAAGTCATAAATGACACAAAGGACCTATTCCAACTTCCAGAATCAAAATCCGAGCCCGGTAACCACAAAGTCAACTCTTGGTCAAACTTCTCAACTCTCCAAACTTTCATTTTTCCAATGTTTGCCAATTTAAGCCAAAATCAACTACGTACCTCCAAATCACTATCCGTACATACTCCTAAGTCCAAAATCACCCTACAGAGCTATCAGAACTGTCAAAACTCCATTCTGGAGCCATTTACTCATAAGTCAACATCTGGTCAACTCTTTCAATTTAAGTTTCCAACCTTGGGACTATTTCGAAACATCCCCGGAACTAAACCAACCACCACGGCAAGTCACATAACAACACCTGAGCACAAAATAAGCAGTAAATGGGGGAACGGGGCTACGGCACTCGAAACGATCGGCCTGGTCGTCACACAAGTCTGTGATTGCAAACCACACACTGCAAACACGAAGAAGGAAAATTGCTGATCCTCCAAACACCCTACGCGAATGGGACTTACTCGTCGCGATCCCGAAGAAGGATATCAGACACCAGCAATCAGAAAATTCCAAACCTAAAGAAATGGCCCGTAACCATTCGAAACACACCTGGGGTCCCCGGGACCCATCTGAACATACAAAAAGTTCCAAAACCTAATGCGGACCTGCTCGAGGCCTCACATCACATCAAACAATATCAAAACTACGAATCGCACCTCAATTGAAGCCTAATGAACTAATAAACTTTCAACTTCTACAACTAGCACTGAATCGTATCAAATCAACTCGGAATGACCTCCAATTTTGCATGCAAGTCTCAAATGACAAAACAGAGCTATACCAACACCCGAAATCATAATCTGAACCCGATATCAACAAATTCAACTCCCCGTCAAACCTCTCAACCTTCCAAACCTTCAACTTTCCAACTTTCGCCAAAATACATCAAATCAACCTACGAACCTCCAAATCCAAATTCGGACATACGCCTAAGTCCTAAATCACCATACGAAACTATTGGAATCATCAAAATACTATTCCAGAGTCATCTACACAAAAGTTAAACTCCGGTCAACACTTACTACTTAAGCTTCTAAAAAAGAATCATTCTTTCAAGTCAATCCTGAATCATCCGAAAACCAAATCCGATCATGCACGCAAGTCATAATACACAATACGATGCTTCTCAAGACCTTAAACCATCGAATAGAATGCTAAAGCTCAAAATAACCGGTCGGGTCTTTACAAAATATCAAAAAACTCTTCCCTAAAGATCATTGTTAGATGTGAGTTGTAAGGTTTACCTTGATTGCAAAACCCTAGGTTGGAGAAAAACCTTTTTCTTGAGTTATTGTGGATGATCTAGTGATTGTATGATGAATTCATTAAAATCTATGTTTGAGAAAAATAATCTAACTTAGACCCGCTATAAACTCACCTTGGATGTTGGAGGGTGATATTTTCTCAATATCTCCTTGAATAGAAGTAGCCCTAACTCTTTGAAGTATTAGGAATGAGAGAATCTCATTTTTGGGGTATTTATAAGCTAACCTGTCAGGTTGGACATGACTTTTCATGCTAAAGAACAAATATTGTTGTTTTTGAAAATATCTACAGACAACTCTCGCGCCTTTTCGCGCTAAAGCATGAATATTGTTATTTCTAAAATCTCAATCGGCAACCCTCGTGCTTTTTCGTGCTAAAGCATAAATATTGATGTCGAAACCTTCTCCAATGCACATCGTAATCTCGCTAACATGCCAAAGATATATAACAATCTTATGTGAATTTTCACACAATTGTTTTTTAAATCACGCCATTAGGCATGTAATTAGTCTGAAATAAAAAATTTAAAATTTACGGGGCTTTACACCTTCAACTTCTCCCTTTCTATGGCCACATAGGTACACTAACTGCAACATATGGTAGAGTTGTTGTCTTAGTATAATATCTAAGCCCTTTTTGAATTTCCCTATTATATCACCAATCAAAGGAATGTACATGTCTTTCGAAATATTCTAATACGTCTTACAGTATTCGACTTTAGCGGGTATTGGCAGCATCGTTGCGGGATACATTTCTGATATGGTTGATGCTAGAGCGATTATCGCTATTGGATTTATGTATTTGGCCATCCCAACACTTACAGTATATCAATCATATGAAAAGGTTTCTACCACAGTCAACATCACCCTGACGCTCCTTATTGGAGCACTCCGAAATGGCCCATATGCCCTGATCTCCTTAGTAGTGCCTGCTGATTTGAATCCAGGGCAGTTCAAGGGGAGACTAGTAAATTATTTGCTTTAGGAACCCAAAATTTGAAGGGTAAAAAAATTTAATAATGAGTTTTATAATTTATTTTTACTTAGATAATATTTACGTTTGTATAAAAATAGTATAAAATTTTTATAAGAAAGAAAGAAAGAACGAAAGAAAGTTTATTTTTTACTAGTAAAATTAATTTAGAACTTTAAATTAAATTAATTATATCTTCATATAAGTAAATAAAGTATTACATGATTAATATCCAAGTTAATGTATTATAAAACATGGCTAGCATCTTACTAGCTTGAATAAAACCTTATACAAGTAATAATATTACTATGTGAAGTTAAAAGTTTTATGTCTTGTAAGAATACAACACTATAAACATCAAATATGAAAAATAAAGAAAAACTTTTTTTTTTGTATATATCTATATGTAATATTTTTAAAGTATAAGGTCTCTTATTAAAATTTAACATTAGGCCACAAATTTTATCGAGCTTTGGGTTCTCATGATTCCTTGCGAGTTAACTTTTGTTTGTTAGCAACCATGACCGCAATCATCGATTGAACCGGATCACTTGGTGCCGCTTTTGGACCATTTGTCACTGACTATATTTTCACAAAAAGTTGGACTGCGGTGTTTGGTATGCGAATAGGAGCTTCATTAGTCGTTATTTTGTTGTTAGGTGACTTCTTGAGAAGTTTAAGAAAGAGAAATCAGGTCCTAATGAGTAGAAGACTCCTCTTTCCATTATTCATAAACACAACTGAAAATAAAATTTTGCTTTTATGGTTTTTAACAAAATATATCAGAAATTAACAACATTACAAGATCAAGTAAACATAGAACTACTTATGTAACGACCCGACCGGTCGTTTTATTTTCTAGAATTGTGCTCCCCTATTTAAGACTTTCCATATGTTCTTTACCTGTTTTATGGCTTGTGGGGCGATTAGTTTGGTTTTGGAAGGGTTCGGATTGAATTCGGAACACTTAGTTCCATAATAGTGGTCTAAGGTTGCCAAGTTTGACTTAAGTCAACACTTTGAGTAAACGACATCGGAGTTGAGATTTAAAGATTCTAATAAGTTTATATGGTAATTTTGGACTTGGGCGTATGTTCGGATAGAGTTTCGGGTGGACCGGGAGCGTTTCGACAGTTATTGTCGAAAGTTACCATTTTGAAGGTTTTAGAGTTTTCAAAGTTTGACTTGGAATGGACTTTGGTGTTATCAGACCCCGTTTGTCATTCTGAGCCTCGAAGTAGGTTCGTTTTGTCATATTGGATGTATGTGCAAAATTTGGTGTCGTTCTAAGTTGTCTAAGTATGATTCATCGCGTTGAGTTAGTTGGAAGGAGTTTGAAGTTTAGAAGTTGATTAGTTTAGTTTGCTGTGCGATTCCTAATTGTGATGTTATTTGTGTGTTTCGAGACCTCGAATAGGTCCGAATTATAATTATGAACTTGGTGGTATGATTGGACGGGATCCCCGGTGGCTTAGGTGAATTTCGGATCACCCGGAGCAAGGTTGAAGTTGGTAGATTTTTGTTGATGTCTGGGGTGCATCGCGATCGTGGAGGGTTGTGTGGAGCTGAGAAAGAGTTGTCCTACTCCATTGTAGATTAGACATCGCGATTGGGGAGAGTGGTATGGTAGTGCTTCATTCACGTTGTTAAAGTCGCGAACGCTATGTGTTAACGGCGATGGCTAGGGGAGGCAGTTGCTCAACGCGATCGCATAATGACTTTCGCGATCGTGGAAGAGGATTTTCTGGGGGCTGGCGGTGAAGCCTTCATATTTGCATTTGGCTAGTCACGTTCGCGGGGGTCTAGTCTGGTAAGCCTTCTCGTTGGCGAATGGGAAGTTTTGGGCAGAAGTATGTTTATGCTTCGCGATCGTGATGCTTTGGATTGTGATCGCGAAAGGTAATACATGGGGAGAATATAAGCTCGGGTTTGGCTCATTTTTATCTATCTTCTCTCTTGCTAAGGCAATTTTGGCCGATTTGGAAGAATTATTTTCATCAACTAACATAAGGTAAGACATTCTAACTTATTGTGAGTTAAATACATGGATTAGGTGTGGATTTTAACATGAAAATTAGTAGAATTTTGGGGTTTTGGCTAGAAATTCTAGAATAGGTAAAAATGAGTTTTGACTACAAAATTGGTTATAGAATTAGAAATAAATTATATATTTGAGTTCGTGATGCCATGGGTAATATTTATCTTCTAATATTTTCGGAATCCGGGCGTATGAGCCTGGGGTTGACTTTTGTTGACTTTCTGAGTAAGGTTGAAAATTGATTCTAATAGTTAGATTATGAGTTCATGAGCATATATTGATTGGTTAGCACGTTCCTTTGATTAGTTTCAAGTTGCTTAGCATCGATTTGAGTTTTTAGTGAGGTTTGAGTAGTGGACTTGGAAGCAAGGTAAGTCTCTTGCCTAATCTTGTACGAGTGAATTATCCTCCTAGGGATTTTATTTGTTATGTGCTACGTGTTATGGGTACTATGTACGTACGAGGTGATGATCTTTCGTACGTAAGCTAGATTCATGTTTATGTTCGGGTAGACTTAAACTTATATCATGCCTTAAATGTACTACTTGAATTAATCTTGCATGTTTGATTACTTGAATTAATAACTGAGATTGAGACTAGAATTTGCATATTTGACCGAGCCTCTTTACTTTGAGTTCTTGGAGGGATAATTGATTGTTGGTAGAATTATGTTTTCTCTTGTATTTATATCCTCGTGTTGTCCTTATGTGATCCGTAGTTCCAAAGCTCCTCCACTTGCACGTACCTTTGCAAGTGGGGCTAGTGACCCGATGGAAGTTTCTCTATTCCTATGTGATCGAGTCGTTCGCCTTGGCAGTGTAATAAAATATTATTATGGGAGTGGGATATTTTTCTTGGCAATATTACGAGATGCATCAATGGATCGGACCATACGACCTCAACGGTATTGTGTAATACTATTCTTATGGGATTGCGGCATTCGTCTCGGCAGACGCGTGCGTAATATTCGATAGGGAGTCAGCGTACATATGAGTTTTGCTGACTTGAGATTTGACATTGTATTTGATGTTGGTTATCCTCGTTTCCTTTGAGGCAGTTTATGGTATTTGATGATTTCGTAATTATTCTTTCGTTGAGAGTCATGTTATTTATATTTATCTATTTTGTTGCTACTTGTTGTGTTCATACCTGTCTACTTTTATGTACATTGTTACTAGACCACTAGTAAGTGTCAATATCGATCCCTTGTTACTATTTCTTTGAGATTAGACTAGATACTTACTGGATACGCATTGATTTACGTACTCATAATACACTTCATCACTAATTGTGCAGGTACGAGATAGGTGCTCAGGTGGTCATTTAGGCGCGTAGTCGCATCAACTGAATATTTAGTGGTGAGTTACTTCCCATGCTTCGACCTGCAGCACCCGAAGTCTCATTTCCCTTATATATATTTTATTATGTCTATTTCCATTCTAAACAGTAGTTGTAGGGTTTTGTATATTCTATTAGATGCCTATGCACTTGTGATACCAGAGTTTAGAGATTTTTAGTAGATGTTCATGGTTGTACCTAATATTTGTATCATTTCGCTTTATGTTTCGTTCATACTTTACTTATTATTGTAATTCTTTATTTAAAAGTTTTATGAACGGTTGTTTGTGTTAATGGTTCACCGTTGGCTCGCCTAACGCTGGTATTGGATGCCATCACGACATATGGTAGGAATTGGGTCGTGACAACTTAATATGTATGCATGATATGTGCTACTTATTTTAATTTGAAGTGTAAATGTATATTTGTTGAATCTTACGTCGAGCCTAGTTAGAGCACCAAATTTAGCTTTGTTGTTCAAAAGCATAATATAAAATTCAAACAACATAATATACAATTTTACTAGACTAACCTTCAAGTGAGCATTGGAGCTTATATGGGATAAGACTTGTGCTACAATGATTCTGCCAATATCATCAAAACCTGAAACAGATTATATTTACGCTGGAAATAAACATTGGTGTTTACCTCAACATGGCCATATCCAAATGTGACACCACCACCAAAATTGTAAGTATGAGTGATATGCTTGTTAAGTGACACTCAGTTAAATTGAGCGAGAATATATACTTTGTCGATGCCATGATTAATAAAGTTGCCCATTGGTATATGTTTACACTTTAAAAAGAGTCAGTTGAATTTGTAAATATGATTTATAGACATGTGGATTAGATTAACCTGATTTAGTAAAGCAACAAGGTACAAAGGAAATAATATAATTAAAGGAAGAACAAGCTTGGACTTCGATTGATCACATCGGAACTAAGCGTGACTGGAAATTTTCCACAACACTCCAATAAAGTTTAAAAGAATGAGATAAAGAATGTTAGCCTTTTTAATTCTAGTATTTTGTTCCTTCAATGAGTAGAAATACTGCAATTTATAGTTAAATTTGAGGGATAAGATCCTCAAATCATGCTCTACTTAAAGATAAATAAAAACTTCTCTTGATGGATGTATAACGTTTGAGAATAATGTAATGACCCGACCGATCATTTTGAGCAACTGTAATCAGTTCAGTAGCTTGAGGTCATGAGTAGCTTCATATGGTGTATTATGATTAGCGTGTATCGCCGGTTTTGATGATGTCTTGTTATTGATTTGGCAGAACGATTCTCAACTTGGAAGCTTTAAGTTGGAAGAGCTAACCAAATTTGACTTTCGTGTATTTGATCTCGGATTAGAGCTTTTATGGTTCTGGTAGATCCGGATGGTGATTTTAGACTTGGGCGTATACCTGGATTTGCATTTGGATGTTTCTAGAATGTTTCGGAACTATTTGGCGAAAGTCGGCAATTTGAAGGCTTGAAATGTTCATAAGTTTGATCGGGAGTTGATTTTGATAACATTAGGTTCAGATTTTTGTTTCGGGAGTTGGAATAGCTTCATTATATCATTTGAAACTTGTGTGCAAAATTTGAGGTCATTCTGAGTTGATTTGGTATGGTTCGGCACGAATTCTGAATGTTGAAAGTTAAAAGTTCATTAAGTTCGATTTAAGGTGCGATTCGTGATTTTGATGTTGTTATGTGTAATTTGAGATATCGAGTAGGTCCATTTTATAATTTGGGACTTGTGGGTATGTTCAGACGGGGCCCGAGAGGCTCCGGTGAGTTCTAGGGTGGAATTGAACCATTTTTTCTTCATGTTTGATTGTTGTTGTGTTCTGATTTACTGGTGATGTTTCCCCTTCTGCGTGATCGCGAGAGGATAAACACGATCACAATGTGCAAAGTTGGAGCTGGGTGGACAACCGCGTTCATGGAGCTTGAGGAGTTTGACTATCGCGGTCGCAAGAGTACGTTCGCGGACGTGAGGCATCGTGGGTGTTGGGTGCAATTATCTTCGCGTTCGCATGAGGACGGGCACGTTCCCGCTTCTTTCTTTTTGTGGTTTTCGTGTTCCCATGGGTTGTGTCATGAATGCGATGTTTATTTTGATCAGTGCTATTTTTCTTCTTCGCGATCGCGAGGGATATTTCGCGATCGCGATTCATATAGCTGAGTAGTGAGTATAAAGTACTCTATTTCGGACCTTGAACTCATTTTATCACTTTTTGAATTGGGGAGCGTGTATTTGGGCGATTTTGGAGAGGAGTTTAACCACATGAATTGGGGTAAGTAGTTCCTACTCGAATTTGATTATATTTCATGATTCTATCTTCAATTTTGGCATTTGATTGATAATTTTAGAAGAGAAATTAGGGTTTGTTTTTTATCTAAACTTTCCTAAAGTGAATAATTGGGTTTTGACCATCGATTCAGAGTCTGATTTGAGTAAAATTGGTATGGTTGGACTCGTAATTGAATGGGTTGTCAGAATTGGTGAGTTTTGTCGGATTCCGTAGTACTAACATGGGTTTGAATATTTGGTTGACTTTGAGTATTTGATTAAAGATTCCACCTTTATCGTTTGGATTTGCTTCCTATGGCATTATTTGAAGATTCCACATTTTTGCTAGTTTCGAGCCGTTCGGAGGTCGATTTGTGCGGGGTGACATTTTTAGTATATCAATTTGGCTTGTTTGAGGTAAGTATCTTACCAAACTTTGTTAGGGGAATTTTTCCTACTAATTGATATTATTTTCTACATGCGGGGGTGATGTATATATGAGGTGACAAGCGTATATGCATGTTCCAGGATTATTCCTGCTTGGGGTAGATTATATGCTTATTTGCGCCTTGTTAGAATATGTAACCTTCTTACTTCATATTTTACTTGACTTCTAGATTAATATAAATATGAAGGTAAATTTTATAAACCATGATTTAACTTATTATAACTTGACAAATATTTGACGGACTTTTGTGAAATTGTTGACTTGCTAAATTCGGTCATCACTATGCTTAATCATAAATATATTGCTACGACCGATATTCTTGAAATAATTGGATTCCAGACTTGAGTTGAAGATCACTTTTGAGATTTATTGAAATACTTGAACAACAAAGTTCTTAAGGTTTATTGAACTGTTATTGGCTTAAAAGTGGTGATTGATGTTCATTTGGAGTATTTGCTTAATCACTCTTCTTGATGTTATTCATGCTTCCCACCTTGCTTGTAATTGATATATATATATATATATATATATAT
>AWOL01S0158420.1:27358-43134 GCA_000715115.1 Nicotiana otophora | reverse complement strand
ATTTTCCTCTTTTGAATTCATCAACCAAATGCCAAAAACAATGCTAGAATCATGTGAAATAATTGAATCCGAGTCAAAAATATTTACCCCAATCCATGTGGTGAGAATCCTCTCCTAAATTGCCGAAAACTGAGCTCCAAATCTTCAAATGTGATAAAATGAACAAATCCTCGAAATATAAGTGATCTGCACTTCTGCATATGCGGTCCAATAGCCGCTTCTATGGCATCGCTTATATAACACAATCTCCGCTTCTGCGGATATCACTAAAGCCCCGACTTCTCTCACCTGCACCACATTTCCTCTTCTGTGAACTCGCTGGTAAAACTAGCATCCCGCTTCTGCGAGACTCCCTACAATCTACCATCCCGCTTCTGCGATCAAGGATCTTCTCCTGCTGACGCGTAGATGCGCCCAACCTTCTGATTTTGTGTTCTTATCATCTCCCAGACTTTCTTCTCTCCTGCACCGACTTTTTCTCATCTGCGGAATTCGCACATGTATCTATAGCATCGCAGGTGTGACCACACCAGATCCCACGCAGAGACATATCTCGCACCTCATCCACGATATCATAGATCGTCAGTGCACAACTGATATCGTGTGATCACCATCACGTACGAGTGAGTGGGAGGAATTCAAAGAGATATGCTTCAAGCTGAATCAATGTCGCACGATAAGGAAAGAAAGATGGAAGATTTTCCTATATGCCTTGTATCCTCTCGAATATAGGTATGGACATCACCATACCAATCTGCAAGACTCTACTAGACAGTTGCTCATGACTCGTAGAACCTATGAACCTAGTGCTCTGATACCAACCTGCCACGACCCAAAGTCGTGATGGCACCTAACCCAACCCGCTAGGTAAGCCAAATAAAAATCAACACAATTCTAATGAAATAAAAGTGGTCAACAAATGAAATAACTAAATTTCCATATAATATCTCAAGGACTGGTTGTACAAGTCATGAGCCACTAAGACTTAGATTTACAAAACTAATATGAAATAAATACAACATCTGTTTGAAATGTATATAAATATAATTCAAATCTAACACTGCCAAGGACAAGTGGTAGTTATATCTGGAAAGCAATTACATCTTCAGTGCCAACTCCCACCATCCACAGCCTCTCAGCTCCAAGATCTACACAAAAGGTGCAGATGTGTAGTATGAGTACAACCAACCACATCTACTCAGCAAGTTCATAACTAACTTCGGCGAGGTAATAGAAGCAAGAATTATAAATGATAATTGTCAATCACATGTGCAAGTTCATAAAATTCCAACAAGTATAGAACATAAAATATGATCCAATCATGAAATCACAGATAAAAACCACCTTGGTACACACAATTTTCTTAATGTACGCTGCTCCATCAATGACCTAGCATATAAGGAAGATATGCAAATAAATTAGGTAAACAGCCAAGGATATTGCAAGTAAAGATAAAATGCAATAACCAGATATCAATATGTTGTAGCGTGTAACCCGATCCAAGCAAAAATAACATTACGACTCTCAGTCCCACATCAAAATCTCAGTAAACGAACCAAACCAATAACGAGCTTTCCCTGAGCTCACATCAACCAAAAGCCCATCGATTTCTCATAATTCGCGTGTACACCATCAAGAAATAAACATGAGAGGGTGGTCCTAGGGGGATGGATCCAAATCCACACGTTGCACGAACAACTCACATGATACACTGACAACCCACGTGCTAATAATATCAATCGCATGGACAACTCACGTGTTTCTCGGATAACTCACGTGCTGCACGGATAACTCACGTACTAATAATATCAATATATGGATCCGCATGGACAACTCACATGCTGCACAGACAACTCACTTGCTAATAATATCAACCGCATGGACAACTCACATTCCAATAGTCACAATCTGCCAAGTGTGGCCACATGCTTAATATCACAATCCGCCTGGCATGGTCACAGGAACAATATCACAATCCGCATGGCATGGTCACATGCACAATATCACAATGTGCCCGGCATGGTCATGTGCTACCAGTCCGAAACATATCACACAAAAAGAAAATATACAAGAATATATGTATATGATGAATTAATATCAAATTTCATATTCCTGGACTGGTATAAGTGGCATGCTAAAGTGTATGCATATGTGTGTGTGATGCCATAGCTCAAATCAGGTGAATACATCACAACATAGTAACTATCAGGTTCAATCAGGAGATCAACCTCTATGTAACCTCAAACATGGCTCAAATAGCTCGCAGCAGGGGTACAAATAAGAGAAACATCACAGCATGAAGCTTAGCAGTCAACTCAAGGCATATCATAGCCCAAGCACTACCCCGAGCCTAGAAAATACCATGGTGCTCGCACATGGGCTTATCCCCACACATATGAACCACTCATAGCTCGTAGTCATCATAACTAACTCAGGAAACTAGTGCATCAACCAAGTTTAGGTAAGATACTTACCTCAAGCATGCCAAACCGATACTATAGAAATGCCATCCCGTGCGAATCGACCTCCGAACGGCTCGAAACTTGCCAAAAGCAACTCAAAAATATCAAATAATGCCAAAGGAAACAAACCCAAATGATAAAGGTCAAAATTTTAATCAAATATAATTGAACCCCGACTTCTCGCACATGCGAACACCTTTCCGCTTCTGCGACATCGCAGGAGCGACTAGCATTCCGCTTCTGCGAGACTCCTTACAATCTGCCATTCCGCTTCTGCGATCAAGGATCCGCTCTTGCAGACGCACAAATGCGCCCAACCTTCCACTTCTACGTTCTTCTCTTATCCAAGACTTGATTCGCTTTTGCGCCAACTTGTCTGCATCTGCAAACACCACACCTGCTCCCAACGCTTCGCAAGTGTGACCACACCAGATCCCTGCCAAAAACCAGCATTAACCAATATAATCCAAAATGATCTGAAACTCACACGAGCCCCTCAGAACCTCGTATGAACATAACAACAAGTCCCAAACATAACGCGTACCTCAAATCACACATACCAACAGCAAAACCACGAATCACACCTCAAAATCAAACTTAATGAACTTTTGAACTTTCAACTTCCAAAACTCATGCCGAACCACATCAAATCAACTCAGAATGACCTCAAATTTTGCATACAAGTTCCAAATGACATAACGAACTTATTCTTATTCCCAGAACAACAGTCTGAACCCGATACCATTAAAGTAAATTCCCGATCAAACTTATGAACTTTCTAAACCTTCAAATTGCCAACTTTAGCCAAATAGAGCCAAAACCTTCTAGGAATATCCAAATGAAAATCTGAGCATACGCCCAAGTACAAAATCACCATCCGGACCTAACAGAAGCATCAAAACTCCGACCTGAGGTTAAATACATAAAAGTTAAACTTGGTCTACTCTTCCAACCAAAGTTTCCAAATTGAGAATCCTTCTTCCAAATCAACCCCGAATTACTCAACAACCAAAACTGACGATACACGCAATTCATAATACACCCTATGATACTATTCATGACATCAAACCACCGAACTGAATGCAAATGCTCAAAACAACCGGCCGGGTCATTATATTCTCCCCAGCTCAAATATACGTCCGTTCTCAAATGTGGCAAAAATAGTTCCAAAGTCATAAAATCACTCTATAAGCCTACCATTTATATACCCATGGGTGATCTCACGTCACCACAATCTGTATAAGTCCGACAACACAACCTAACTGGAAGTCCTTACTTCAACCTTAGTCCTCAAACCTTAGCACTCAATCTCTAGCATCTAGAATTCATCATGAGACCTGATTCTTGCATCAATACATTGAGCAAGTCTGAACAAGCTATATCAAGCCATAACCACAACCAAAGATATAATCACATGATATACTTGCATAACTCAGATGCTCATAGCAATAGCTTCCGGCCACAGTAGTTGACCAATCACAAACCCGGTACTGGTAACAAACCTCATATCAAATAAAACCTTGTTCTAAACCTTCGTACACCGCTATGATGAAAGAAACATATAGAAACTCATAACCACCTATTAGATCAACAAGTCATGGAGCTCTCTCGCTCGATAAGAATCATTGTCGAGTTCTAAGCTGACTGATAACACCATTCTTCCAAACATACCTTAATCAAATCTGATAGCACTCATTCCAGGTCCAATAATCTCACCTCATCCAGTACAAGCTGCTCAACTGACATTCCACATCAGTACCACCTTGAACCACATACCGTGCAATTCGTGCCTCAAACAAGCATTAACTCGAATGTAACCAAAGATAAAAGAAGAACCAAATGCGAGAACCGTTTCGCAAACTCAGCAGCTACCACCACGAAGCACAATGCTATGAACCCATCACACAAGGAGGAAAAAACACATGAAATAAGCACAAAGGATCATACCCCCAACATAACTATACTGCGATGTGTGACCCAATCCAAATACCGATCCACATGGAATATCTCGAGCCATGATGCTCACAATCAACAACCACATGCATAGCAACAACAAACACGCGAAGTGCATGACCATAACCAGGTTGCAATCAACCATTCAACATCCCAAGAACCATCTTGCTCGAATGCCGTCGCAAGGCCCAAATAGAACCGCATAATGTGTGTAATAGTCAACAGTCTTATGACCTATCGTACAATAGATGCATAACCTCCGAACAGTCCACAATAACCCATCCACAATGCACACACTCAGTCGTCAACCTCTTAACATACCTTCACCGTCCGCAACCAAGGAAAGAACTGCCTCTGATAACCCTCCCTGTCTTCAAATCCCTAGAGTACAAGAATATCCATGTCTAATCCTAACTCCTCCATTAAAATGACTGACACATCCCTCATATACAATCATTCTATGAGGATACTTCCCAAATTCCTCCGTGCCACATAGAAAAAATTGCATATCAGCTGTTGATCAACTAGGCGATTACCACAATACCACTAAAACATCCGCAAGTAAAATCACGGTGCACCTTCTGAAATACACACCCATCCCAGGTGATACAAGATAGCTCCACATTCTTCTAAACATCAATCCGCCCATGTTGTCTCAAACTCTTGACCTTCCATTCGAATGGAATCGCAACCTAGTACATGCAAACATTAATCATGCACGTCGCTCTGCATCAATTATGCCATCATATGAAAACACGAGAACCCCATTATCAACCCTGAATCACAAGCAGGACACACATTACCATCAGCTAGAAACCTTCCACTTAACCCCATCCGCGAGAAAATCACAAAATGCAACATACTCCCTATACTTGTCGAAAACATCCATCCTAAGCTGGGGTAGAAATCATCGAGAACTGTTCGAAACCATTTAGCACAAAACCAAGCCATTAGAACTGAATCTCTCTTTCTCAACCAAGCCACGCAGAACGCCAAACCTAAGAGTATTGACATAAAACACCGATAAAGCCTCATCACATCAAAAGAACCAAAAGAACCGATCATTACTATTACCATATTGATCCAACCTACTACCAAGTTGTCCTATTTCTCCGAGGTTCTTCCGAATTTCCTTCAAGTTAACATTTCTCCTTGCCCTTAAACCACGATTGTTACCCAAACCTCACCACAAGAGATCTTGGCATGATACTACGTCATCCTAGAGCCTATAAACCATTGTATTCCCTTTTAAGAACCCAATAGTACCGCACCGAGATATCCACTCTGAAGAGACCTTCTGTGAATCTGAAGTTGTTTCCTTAAACTCCCTAATACTGAAGTGTAGAATCCATGATGGTACAAAAATGTTGCAAATCTCAGATCTTGTCCACTTACAAATCCGGAAATCCTCAAATACCACATATGAAGCTTGAACCCATTATAACCTTCTGGAAAGTCATCGACTCTGCTCCAATTCCCCAATGCACCGCCAAAACAAGCCGGAAAACTTGTGCTCCATTAGCACACAAACACCTAAAGATGTAATCCCACTTTAACGCAACAAAATGAATACCTTCTCTTAGAACACTACAAATAATAAACCTCAATCACTACAAGATTTTCATATACCCATAAAGTGTAATACATCATGCATACAGAAATTTCCTTACTCGATTCATCCTCGAAATCAACCTCTTCAAGTCATAACTGATCCACAAGTATGCCTCAAATCGAAATCAATATAGCACGTAACCATGCAATCTGATCATCGATAAAAGACTCCCCAACTAGGATCGAATCCATAGAACATAATATCTGATAACCCACAATAATCTTACTCCCTAACAGTCATGATCTCATATTGTAATTCAATTGAATCCTTCACAAACTCATTTAGCACAAATCATAAAATACCTTAAATCACCCGCTAAGTGCATATCCATCCTCGTGATAGTCGTGCAAACTCCTTAAGGCAATCCAAACTCAAATTGCAATACATATAACCCACTAAGTAGAAAGAAAACTCTTCATAGAAATATCACAAGGGTCACTCAATCCCAGAACATCCCGCGGGAGATAACCCACCTGCTTAGCCTCAAACTGGCACCTCTCTACGCCATATCAGGGTCATAACTACAATGCAATCACTTAATCTTCTCAAATCTAACTCGTCAACAAGACATAAGAATCTACCTCATTCCACAATGAACATTATGAAAGACCCCTAACATATTCATAGCTCAAGCCTGTGCAACACATCAAGACAGAAATCGAGCATCCATAGTCCTTTCATATCCCAATCGAAATTCTTCTTGTCACATCCAAACCATCTAAGCTCATCTCGCAGTCACGCAATACCCATCATATAGCTATCCAACGACTCACTAAGCTATTAATCCCACTCTCAGGGACACCATCAGACATATAAGTCCAAAAGCACATACTCACATAATTGAAACCACCAAGCCCAAGATGTGGTCTAAACCTGGCCTCAAGGCCTCCATACTAGCCTAACACCATAACGCAGAGACATATCTCACACCTCATCCATGATATCACATACCGTTAGTGCACAACTGATACCATGTGCTCAACATCACGTACGAGTGAGTGGGAGGAATTCAAAGAGATATGCTTCAAGCTGAATCAATGTCGCATGATATGGAAAGAAAGATGAAAACTTTTCCTACATGCCCTGTAGCCTCTCAAACAAAGGTATGGACGTCACTATACCGATCCACAAGACTCTACTAGACAGTTGTTCATGACTTGTAGAACCTATAATTCTAGTGCTCTGATACCAACTTGTCACGACCTAATATGTCAACACAGTTCTAATGAAATAAAAGTGGTCAACAAATGAAATAACTAAATTTCCATATAATATCTCAAAGACTAGTTGTACAAGTCATGGGCCACTAAGACTTAGATTTACAAAACTGATATGCAATAAATACAATATTTGTTTGGAATGTACATAAACAGAATTCAAATCTAACACTGCCAAGGACAAGTGGTACTTATATCCGGAAGGAAGTTACATCTTCAGTGCCGACTCATACCATCCACAACCTCTCAGCTCCAAGATCTGCAAAAAAGGTGCAGATGTGTAGTATGAGTACAACCGACCCCGTGTACTCAGCAAGTTCATAACTAACCTTGACGCGGTAATAGAAGCAAGAATTATAAATGATACTCACCAATTACATGTGCAAGTTCATAAAATTCCAACAGGTATAGAACATAAAATATGATCAAATCATGAAATCACAGATAAAACCCACCTTGGTACACACAATTTTCTTAACGTACGCTCATCCATCAATGACCCAGCATACAAGGAAGATGTGCAAATAAATTAGATAAACAACCAAGCATATTGCAAGTAAAGATAAAATGCAATAACCTAATATTAATCTGTTGTAGCGTGTAACCCGATCCAAATAAAAATAACATTAAAACTCTCAGTCCCACATCAAAATCTCAGTAACTGAACTAAACCAATAACCAGCTCTCCTAGAGCCACATCAACCAAAAACATGTCGGTTTCTCATAATTCGCATGTACACCATCAACAGAGAAACATGAGAGGGTGGCCCTAGGAGGATGGATCCATATCCACACGCTGCACGAATAACTCACGTGCTACATGGGCAACTCGCATGCTAATAATATCAATCGCACAGATAACTCAAGTGTCGCAAAGATAACTCACGTGCTAATAATATCAATATCTGGATCCGCATGGACATATCCCATGCTGCACGAACAACTCACGTGCTAATAATATCAACTGCATGGATAACTCACGTTCCAATAGTCAAAATCTACCCAGTATGGTCATATGCTCAATATCACAATCCGCCTGGCATGGTCATATGCATAATATCACAATCGGCATGACATTGTCACATGCACAATATCACAATGTTCCCGGCATGGTCACGTGCTATCAGTCCGAAACATATCACACAAAACGCAAATATACAATAATACATGTATATGATCAATTAATATCAAATTTCATATTCCTGGACTGGTATAAGAGGCATGCTGAAGTGTATGCATGTGTGTGTGATGCCATAGCTCAAATCAGGTGAATACATCACAAAATAGTAACTATCGGGTTCAATCAGGAGATCAACCTCTATGTAACCTCAAACATGGCTCAAATAGTTCACAACAGGGGTACAAATAAGAGAAACATCACAGCATGAATCTTAGCAGTCAACTCAAGGCATATCATAGCCCAAGCACTGCCCCGAGCCTAGATAATACCGCGGTGCTCGCACATGGGCTTATCCCCACACATATGAACCGCCCATAGCATGTAGTTATCATAAATAACTCAGGCAACTAGTGCATCAATCGAGTTTAGGTAAGATACTTACCTCAAGCAAGACAAACCGATACTATAAAAATGCCATCTCGTGCGAATCGGCCTCCGAACGGCTCGAAACTTGCCACAACTAACTCACCAAATATCAAATGATGCCAAAGGGATCAAAACCAAACGATAAAGGTCAAATCTTTAATCAAATGTCATTGAAGTTCTGACTTCTCGCACCTGCGGACACCTTTCCGCTTCTGCGACATTGCAGGTGCTACTAGCATTCCGCTTCTGCGAGACTCCCTACAATCTTCCATCCCGCTTCTGCGATCAAGGATCTTCTCCTGCAAATGCGCCCAAACTTCCGGTCTACGTTCTTCTCCTATCCCAGACTTGATTTGCTTATGCGCCCACTTGTCTTCATCTATAGATACGGCGCCTGCTACCATTGCCCCGCAGGTGCGAGCACACCAGATCCCTGCCAAAAACCAGCATTAACCAATATGTTCCAAAATGATTCGAAACTCATCTGAAACTCACCCGAGCCCCTCTAGACCCTGTCTGAACATAACAGCAAGTCCCACACATAACGCAGACCTCAAATCACACATAACAACATCAAAACTACGAATCGCACCTCAAAATCAAACTTAATGAAGTTTTTAACTTTTAACTTCCAAAACCCATGTTGAACCACATCAAATCAACTTGGAATGACTTCAAAATTTGTACACAAGTTCCAAATGACATAACGAACTTATTCCAATTCCTAGAAGAACAATCTGAACCAGATACCATCAAAGTCAATTCCCGGTTAAACTTATGAATTTTTCAAACTTTCAAATAGCCAACTTTCGCCAAATAGAGCTAAACCCTTCTAGGAACATCCAAATGCAAATTCGGGCATACACCCATGTCCAAAATCACCATCCAGACCTAACAGAACCATCAAAAGTGCGACCCTAAGTTAAATACATAAATGTCAGACTTGGTCTACTCTTCCAACTCAAAGTTTTCAACTTGAGAATTATTCTTCCAAATCAATCTCGAACCACTCAAAAACTAATATTGATGATATACACAAGTCATAATACACACTATGAATCTACTCATGACCTCAAACTGCTAAACTGAATGCAAATGTTCAAAATGATGATAGGGTCATTACACATCTTCTCACACTAAACAACACAACCTTATTATGACTACATCTCTACCTTCATTCACTAGCGTTGGGGCTTACATCGATGGCGGACCATCCAAGAATAGCAAACCCAAGAATTATGACACTGAACCTCCCACAACAAGTATAATCATCCCTTTTAAATGGACTTTTAAAAGGGATCTTCAAGTCCAAAATACTTCCTCCAATCCTGACGATGATAAAAATAGGGCAGTTGGTGAATATCATTCTTTTATTTCCCGGTCACTATTTCTGTTGTGAAGGAGGATTGTGACTGGAAAATATTTAGGTTATGGCCCCCCTCGAAGTGGAGAGGGTAACTTTTAGAAAACGAAGGTATGTTTTCGTTTATACATACCTTTTTATTCTATGACTTGGCAAGGAATTAGACCCAATTATTCTGGATTTGTCTGGAACAACAATGTTTGTTTGGCTCAAGTGGGACCGGCGATATGGTGTAGGTAGCTTGCCTCTGGTACCTATATTTCCGGACACACAAAAACCTCATTCTTGCACATTTGATCTGCTTCTATGCCCCCAAGAACTTCTGAGGAGGCGTGATCAAACTCAGCAAATATGGTCACAATGCCATCATCACTAGTGTGGATAATGACAATGACCGCGGTTGGATGGAGAGGTTCATTGATGTCGCTCCCGGAGATATTTTACCGGCATCACCATCCCTCATCCCTGAAGCTTGGAACCATACTCATAAGATTTATCAAGTATCTCTCTCTGGGTTATTTTGAAAGTGTTTTCACTCTTTCTTAAATTTTTATTCCTTCTATTTTAGCCACTCCCTGGGTTCCTCCAGTAGGAGAGAATCTAACCCAATGGGTTCAGAAAATTTTGGATACTTCTACACCGGAACTCTTCTTATGGAAGGAACTTTCAATAAAGAAGAACTGGAAAGGTAAGAATCACGGTGAGAAATGCTTTAGCTTTCCCATCTTGACATATGCCTTCATACATTAATTGCTCGCTAACCTTTCATGCTACTACTTTAGTCCGTCCAAAAAGGGTCATCGATTGGCCCGGTTTTTGAGGTTTCACTCGATCCAAAGGTAGCACAATAGTGGCTTGAAGAGGTCCTTGACCAGAAAAGCGCTCGTGATGCAGATCTTGCTTTCGATGAAGGTGCATCATCGATCAGTTCCCAACCCAAGGGGAAGAAACTAAAAAGGCATTCTTCTAGAACTCGGGTTACAGAGAACCCCCGTCCACATAGGAGGTTCTGGAGGGACTGGACACTGTAGTCCTTGATAAAGAAGAAACCAGGGACAACACCAAAACGGTTTCTCTTCAAAGAAAAAGAAAGCACCAACAGTTCAATCGAAGGATGCGTATGGACTCTTTCAAGAGTATGAATTAGCTGAAATGGTTGATTCCCGTTTTTGGACTCCGGTTGTCGCTGCTGGTTAGAGCGATTCTACTTTAGATGTTGACCTAACTTTTACTCCACCACTGGCTCCTGCCTTGCCACCAGTATCCATTAAACAAGAGCAAGTTGTTCATCCCCCTGATCACCTAATTAATAGAACATAGAAAATGCCTTTCCAATTTCCATCGAGAACCCTAACGACAAACGCAGTTTTACTTTTACAGTTTTAGATGAATGCCACTTACTCTCCAAACCGGTTGAGGTAGCCAATTACTTGAAACCTCTAGCTACGGATAAGAATTGGAGAACAATGGATGCTCTTTTTGACTAATACTTAATCAACAATACCATGCATATTTCTACTGAGGTGCCATTCATTTTCCTTTCTTCTTCATTTCACTTATTTCTCACCAACGCTGATAATTTTAAAATTAACCTTATAGGATAACCTTCCTGCCTCCAGGGGATTGCAAAGGATGATAATTGACAAGGAAGCGCTTCAATCTGAGTGAGATCAACTTGTTAAACGCCTTCCAATCCTAATCTTGCTCGAATAGGCTAACTCGAGGCCCGATTGGAGCAAACGGAGCAAGAAAAAATGGCTCATAGTCAAGAAGCCACTCAGCTACATGCCGAGCTTGCTGAGTTGAAGATTAATAGCCTATTTGGCCAAGCTTCTCCAATCCTAGAAGCACTTTGTTTTTCAAAAAGGTACTTTTTATTCAAAGTTGAAGTGTTTGGCCAAGCTTTTGAAAGAAAAAAATTATTTTTGAGGAGAAGCAGAAGCAGTTTATGAGAAGCACAAAAAAGTAGCTTCTCTCCAAAAGCACTTTTTGAAAATCACTTTTGAGAAACATACACTTAGAAGTAGTTTTAAAATCTTGGACAAACACTAATTGCTGCTCGAAAGTACTTTTTAAATTAATTAGCCAAACACAAACTACTTTTCACCAAATGTACTTTTGAGAAAAAGTACTTCTCAAAATAAGCTGATTTTTGCAGCTTGGCCTAACAGGCTATAAGTGGGCAGAGTTCCATGGAAAGAATCAACAACTTGGAAGCTAACTTACATTCTAAGACTGAGGAAGCTACTGCGGCGAAAGCTAAGAGTGCCAAAATAGAGGAAAGGCTTCGAAAGGTCATGGAACAAAATCGTAAACACACCAAAACCAACACTGGCTTGTCCGGGGCCTATAATATTTTAAAGGTTGAAAACGAGTGGCTGCAGTCGATGATCCAAAAACTCCAAGCTAAATTCCTAGCTCAAGAGGATTCTTTCTTCCTTGATAAAACTCATGGCATTTACACTATGAGTAGGAAGACTCTGGAGGATGCCAAAAGTGGCATTGAAAATATAGATGACTAGATTGCACAAGCTCTTTCTTTAGAGGCAACCTCCTTCGAGAACATTCCTACCTGGTCCACTGCTTCAAGCTCTTTGGATACTTGCTCCGAGTCTTCGGGATTTGAAGAGGAATACGAAGACGAAGGAGAAGGAGTTAAGCCAAAAAATGAGCAACCTTCAAGCCCAAAAGATGGAGAAGAAGCTTCCCAATTTTCTCTACTAATAAAGCGGATTAAAAGCTTTTACAAAGTTGTTTTTTTAACAACTCTTGTTACTATAATTTTTGCAACTATTTCGGCCTTGCTTTTGGGCCCGAAATTTTAAAATGAGAGATATCTTTCTGTCACGACCTGAAATCCCAACCATGGTGTCGTGATTGCGCCTAACATCCACTTGCTAGGAAAGCCAATGTTAACCAATTAATTAACCAGTTTTAACAATTTATAACAGAATAATGATAATTTAACAACTAATAAACGCATGAATATATGAAATAATTACATAGATAACGTAATCTAAACTACTCCAGAAATCCGGAGTCACAAGTACATGAGCGACTACAGTACTACAAATATGGTCTAAAATGAAATACAACTGTCTGGAACTATATTAAAAGTAAAAGAATGGTAGAAGGGGACTTCAGAAACTGCAAATGCCGAGCATCTCTACCTCAAGCCTCCTGTAGAAGTCGAATCCGAGCAGTATCCTCTACGCTTTGCTAGGACCAACACCGGGATCTACATAAGAAGTGCAAAAGTGTAGTATGAGTACAACCGACCCTATTTAATCTGTAAGTGTCGAGCCTAACCTCGATGAAGTAGTGACGAGACTATGACCAGACACACACTATAAACATGTACGGATAATAATAAAGGAAGGCAAAAATATAGATAAATCGGTAAACTCATAAGGACGAGACCCGAAAGTCAACTAACAAAGGCCCCAGAATAACGTCATTTCAGAATACTCATAACACAGTACCGAAATAGAACATTACTGCTACAACCATCACATCATATCGTACTCCGTTACGGCACGTAACCTGATCCCAACATTTATCACAGTATATGTTGCGTCGTGCAACCCGATCCCAATATCATATCAATATTTGTTGCGACGTTTAACCCGATTCCATTATCAATTCATTTCAACATTGTTGCAGAGCAACCAGTTCCCATTATTAGCTCATTAACATGAACAACTAAACACAAACGATATGTAATCTCAACAAAAAAGTTACTAAAGCGTACAAAGCACCAAGGATCTACTAGTACAACAGAAAATAACCAATACCTCGTACTCACAAAACTCAACAATTCATTAATACAAGAACAGCTAAAGGAATCACACAAATGGGTATAACATAATAAAGTGCAGCAAGTAAGATAAAGGCAATAAAGACAAGTAAAGACATGAAACAATGAAAATATTCAACTAGTACATGTGAAAGGATATAGCATGTAAGAAAATATTGATCAAGGAATAAATAACAAGAACAAGTAACTGTTGAATAACATATAACAAATAAGGCATAAATAACAGTTAATGACATATAGCAATCAAGGCAAATAACAAGACGTAACATGATATAACTAATGACATAAAGGTAAATAACCCAACCTGCATGCTTTAGCCTATAACAGCACATATACACTCACCTCCTTGCATAAACGTTGTCCCCACATACATAGAAAATAGACAAAATAAGTCATGTTTCCCTCAAGTCAAGGTTAAACACGACACTTACCTCTTCCGCAACTAACTCAATACTCAACCACGGCTTTTTCTTTAGAACAAACCTCCAAAGTAACCGAAACTAGCCAAACATCATTCGAACAATTTAAAATAAGCTTTAGAAACTACCCACAAATGATAAAGGTTCAATCTTTAGCTAAATAGAAAAAGTCAACAAAAGTCAACCTCTGGCTCGCTTGGTCAAAACCCGAGATCCAGACCAAATCCCGATTACCCATTTACCCCCCGCCCCCCCCTCCGAGCCCGATTATGTGATTTGTTTCAAAATCTGACGTCTATTTGAGGTCTAAATCTAAAGTTTACAAAATTCCTAAATTCTACTCAAAACCCCTCATTTCTACCATAACATTCCTAGATTTGATGTTAAAAATTCAGAAAATAGTGGGAATTGATTGAAAACTAGTTAAGGTTACTTACCAATGATTTTGGAGAGAAAATCGCCTTTAGAGTGTTTAGGGTTGAAAAATAGTATAAACTGAGCTGAGTCCCGATTTTCCCCTCTTTTACCCAGCTGCAGACATCGTATTTGCGAACACTAACACTTGTTCACATATGCGATGTTCGCAAATGCGAGACACTGGTCGCAAATACAAATAATGCATCAGATGACAAACATCGCAAATGCGACAGAACCTTCGCATTTGCGAAGTACACCCCCTTCATACATACGAGCCAAGTTTCGCAAATACGAAGTAGCCCAACACCACAGTGCATCGCAAATGCGAATCCAGAGTCGCAAAAGCGAACACAGTAAACCTCACAAAAGTAACTCATTCTTCGCAAATGAGAAGAGACAACCCCAAGTCCATGCTCGAAAACGCAAATACTTGACCGCAAAATAAAAGCTTGCAAATGCAAGCAAGACCTCACAAATGAGAGATCTACAACTGAACACCAGCAACTGAAATGCACCAACTATTCCGAATCAATCCGTAACGCCTCTGAAACTCACCCGAGCCCCTCAGGCTCCAAACCAAATATGAACACAAGTATAATAACATCATAAAAACTTTCTTGCTAACTAAAATTATCAAAATAACAAATAACAAGAATCGCTTCTCAAAACTCAAGATTTGAACTTGTAAACTCAACTTTCATAATTTTTCACATAACATGCCGAACTATGCTCGGACTTGGACTCCCACGTAGCCTCCTCAATCGGCTGACCTCTCCATTGCACTTTCATAGGAGGAAATCTCTTAGATCTCAACTTACGAACCTGTTGGTCTATAATAGCCACCAGCTCTTCCTCATAGCTCAAGTTTTCATCAAGATGCACCGTGTTGAAGTCCAAAACATGTGACTTGTCCTCATGGTACTTCTGAAGCATGGAGACCTGAAATACTGGATGCCTCCCCCCCCCCCCC
>AWOL01S0158420.1:0-20966 GCA_000715115.1 Nicotiana otophora | reverse complement strand
CCCCCAGCCTGAGAGACAGCTGGTGTCATAGGAAATACTCCAGCCTGACCCACACTCTCCATAAGGCCGACCAGGTAGACTAGAGCATCCTTAAGTACGGAGTATCAATAAACCCCTCTAGGACCTGAGCTAGTCCACCTGGAATGGTCTGAACAGGCGACCTCCTCCTCCTGCTCGATTTGTGTCTCTACAATAGTGTTGTTGTACGTGCCCTAGGAAGAGCTCTCCCTCTACCTCTAGCCCTACCTCGGCCCCAGCTTCTACCCCTGGTAGTGGCTGCAACCTGGGGCACCGGCTCCTACTCGGCTGTCGATATTGTGCATGTCCTCACCATCTGTGAGAGAACAAGAATAGAATGATTCAAACTTCAGTGATAGAATAAAGTTGTACTATAAAGAAAGAAAAAAGTGACATTTCCTAAAGTTATATAGCCTCTAGAAGATAAGTACAGACGTCTCTATACTAATCCGCCATACTCTACTAAGCTTTCTCATGACTCTGAGACCTAGGCATCCTAGAGCTCTCATACTAAATTGTCATGACCCGAAATCCAAACCATGGGGCCGTGATGGTGCCTAACATCCACTTGCTAGGAAAGCCAATGTTAGCTAAATAATTAACCGGTTTTAACAATTTGTAACAGAATAATGATAATTAACAATTGATAAAAGCATGAAAATACGAAATAATTACATAGATAACACAGTCTAAACTACTCCCAAAACTTCGAAGTCACAAGTACATCTAGAACACTATAAATATGGTCTGAAATGAAATACAATTGTCTGGACCTAGATAAATAGTAAAAGCATGGTAGAAGGGGACTTCAGGAACTGCGAACGCCGAGCAGCTCCACCCCAAGTCTCCTATAGAATTTGAATCCGAGCAGTCTCTTCTACGCTCTGCTAGGACCAACACCGGGATCTGTACAAGAAGTGCAGAAGTGTAGTATGAGTACAACCAACCTCATGTACTATGTAAGTGTCGAGCCTAACCTCGAAGAAGTAGTAACGATGCTATGATAGGACACTCACTATAAACATGTACAAATACTAATAAAGGAAGGCAAAAATATAAATAGAGCAGTAAACTCATAAGGACGGGACCCGAAGGTCAACTAAGAAAGGGCACCAGAATAATGTCATCTCAGAATACTCATAATATAGTATCGGAATATAACATTACTGCTACAACCATCACAACATACCATACTCCGTTGAGGTGCGCAACCCGGTCCTTACATTTATCACAATATCTGTTGCGGCATGCAATTTAATCCCACTATCATATCAATATCTTTTGTGGCATGCAATCCAATCCCATTATTAATTCATTTCAACATTTTTGCGGCACGCAACCCGTTCCCATTATCAACTCATTAACATGAACAACTCAACACAAACAATAACGTAATCTCAACACAAAAGGTACTAAAGCGTACAAAGCACTAAGGATCTACTAGTACAGCAGAGAATAACCAACACCTCATACTCACAAACCTCAACAATTAATTAATACAAGAACAGCTAAAGGACTCACACAATTGGGTATAACATAATAAAGTGCAACAAGTAAGGTAAAGGCAATAAAGACAAGTAAAGGCATGAAATAATGTACATATTCAACTAGTACAGGTGAAAGCATATAGCAGGTAAGCAAATATTGATAAAGGAATAAGTAACAAGAACAAGCAACAGTTGAATGACAAATAGCAAATAAGGCATAAATAACAGTATGACATGTAGCAGTCAAGGTAAATAACAAGACATAACATGATTTAACTAATGACATAAAGGTAAATAATCCAACCAGCATGCTTGAGCCCATGACGATGCATATACACTCGTCACCTCGCATAAACGTCGTCCCCAAATATAATTCACATAGAAAATAGACCAAACAAGTCCTATTTCAGTCAAGTTAAGGTTAAATATGACACGTACCTCTTCCGCAACAAAATCAATACTCAACATTGGCCTTTCCTTTAGAATAAGCCTCCAAACCAACTAAAACTAGCCAAATATCGTTCGAACAATTCAAAATAAGCTTTAGAAACTACCCACGAATGATAACGGTTCAATCTTTAGCTAAATATAAAAAGTCATCAAACGTCTACCTCATGCCTGCTTGGTCAAAACTCGAGATTCCGACCAAATCCCGATTACCCATTTATCCCGAATCCAGGATATATGATTTGTTTCGAAATCCGACCTCAATTTGAGGTCTAAATCTCAATTTTATAAAATCCCTAAATTCTACCCAAAACCCTTAATTTCTACCATGAAATTCCTAGATTTGATATTTAAAATTCATGAAAAATAATAGAAATTGATTGAAAACTAGTTGAGGTTACTTACCAATGATTTTGGGTAGAAACGCTCTCAAGAAAATTGCCTCTAGAGTTCTTAGGATTGAAAAATAATGTAAAATGAGTAAAGGTCCTGATTTTCCCCTCTTTTATCCAGATGCAGACGCCTGTGATTTCTGCAAATACGTGAGACTCGTCGCAAATACAAATAGTGCATCAGATGCACAGACGTCGCAAATACGATAGAACCTTCGCGTTTGCGAAGGACACCCCCTTCATATATGCGAGCCAAGCTTCGCAAGTGCGAAGCTGCCCAATACTACATTGCATCGAAAATGCGATGCCAGAGTTTCAAAAGCGAACACACCCCCAGCCTATGTTCACAAAATGTAATCACTTGACCGCAAAATCTAGGCTCCCAAATGCGAGCCATACCTCGCAAATGCGAGATCTGCAACTAAACACCAGCAACTGAAATGCACCAGCCATTTTGAATCAATCTGCAACGCCTCCGAAACTCACCCAAACCCCTCCGGCTCCAAAACAAATATGCACAAAAGTGTAATAACACCATACAAATGTGCTCGCTACCTCAAATAATCAAAATAATAATAATCGATCCTCAAAACTCAAGATTTCAACTTGAAAACTCAACTATCATAATGTTTCACACAACACGTCAAAATGCACTCGGGTCACCCCGGACCTAAACCAAACATGCGTACAAGTCCAAAAGAATATCATACGAACCTACCAGAATCGTCAAAATACCGATCTGAGGTCGTTTACCCAAAATATTGATCGTGGTCAACTCTAGCCTTATTTTAATCAAAATCACATTTTCATTATTATTTGACGTAAAATCTTTTTGAAATATGACACAGACCATGCACGTAAATCGATAAATATCAAATAAACCTATGGGAGGTCTCAGAACATAAAAATAACGGCTGAAATTCAAAATGACCTATCAGATCATCACACTTTCTTACTTAACTTCTCAGGATTTTTAGTTAGCAAAAGATATCTTTTTTATCTATGCTTTTCTATTGATAAAGTCCAAAAATTTTCACACCGGTTAACATTAATATCGGGTATTCATGCTTCCAATTTTTAACCTTTAACTATAAAGGTTTCATAAGAGGGGCCTTTATGTTTACGGTGCTATTGAAGAGGAGGTCTCATGTTCATTCCGGTACTTGCATTTGAAGTTTAAGCAACATTCAAATAAAGGAAACTCCATGTCTATTGGACAAAAAATAAGATTCGAAAAAAAAAGGACTTTCATCTATTCCTTCTATTTCCAAAGTACATTTAAATAAACAAGAATATTTGTACATTTTCTAAATAAATGAACTGCCAATACATGTGGTTAGGTTTTACTTCTTATTTCTATGGGACTGGACATAAAGTCCCCGGTCCTAACCCGAGGTGATTCATAACAACTGAATTTTTCAAGTTCAAAATATGTTCCCCGGTTTCAGCAGTCCCCGATATTGTTGCATTACTGGATACTTTACTTGCCTTTTGAAGCTAGAATTGACACTTTTAGTATTTTAGTATTAGTAGCTCCCCCCCTCCCGTGTTTGAATACAAAGTATGAGGATTCAAACACTGGATTTCTTGTTGCTATTAGCAATTCACATCCCTAGTACACTTTACGTTGCTGCCTCATTAAAAATCTTTCCAGAAAAAACCCATTTGCAATAAAAACTAGACTAAGAAAAAAAGAGTGTATCGCGTACTTTCAATATAATCGGCAATCTTTAACAATAGTACCTTTTTAGATGAGTCATATTCCATTTGTTTGGTAATTTAACTCTATCTTGATTTTCTAGTTGATATGAACCTTTATTGGTTATAGCATAAATTCGATAAGGTCCTTCCAATTTTTGTCCTAACTTTCCGGCATTGACTTCCCGTGTATTATGAGTCCCTTTTCGTAAGATCAAGTCTCTGACTTTAAAATAATGAATATTTACCCTATGATTATAATACATTTCCATTCTCTGCTCCTGTGCCACAATCATTACATAAGCTAAATCCTGGTGTTCCTCAAGTAAATCCAACTTAATCAACATTGCTTCATCATTTTCCTGCTCGTTTATCCTGGAGAACCTCATAGTTGGTTCATCTATATCCACCAGAATCAGAGCTTCTGCACCATATACAAGGAAAAAAGGTATTTCTCTTGTACTTGATTTTGATGTGGTTCGATGTGCCCATAGTACTCCCGGTAACTCCTCAGGCCACTTGCCTTTTGCATCCCCTAATTTATTTTAGAGGTTTTGAATTATCACCTTGTTCGTTGACTCTGCTTGAACATTAGGAATTGGATGATACGGAGACGACGTTATCCTTTAAATATTCAACCCCTCTAAGAATTTTGTGACTTTGGAGCCTGTGAATTGTGTCCCACTAACACAAGCAATCCCTCTTGGCAATCCAAATAGACAAATAATATGATCCCAAATAAACCCTATCACCTCTCGTTCTCCAACATTCTTGAAAGCACCTTCCTCAACCTATTTAGTAAAATAATCAGTTAAAATCAAATAAAATTTTACCTGACGGGTCCTTGAGGCAAAGGATCAATTATATCCATCCCCCATTTTATAAACGGCCATGACGATACAACTAAATGCAAAATTTCAACCGACTGGTGTACTAACTGAGCATAACGTTGGCATTTATCATATTTTTGCACAAACATCTTTAGATCTTGCTCCTTTCGGGGCCAATAGTAACCTACTCTCATCAACTTGAGCACTAATGAATCAGCTCTAGAGTGATTGCTACAAACTCCTTCATGAACTTCTCTCATTACATAATTAGCTTCCGTTGATCCTAAGCATTGATCAAACGGACCCTGAAACGATCCCCGGTATAGTTTCCCATCAACAAGACAATACCGGGCAACTTTTGTTCTGAGTGCCCGAGAGGCTTTGGAATGCTCAAGCAATTTGCCATGTCTTAGATTAAATTCATTTCTCCAATCCCAGACTAGATTTTTTTAATTAACTTCACAATGACTATCCACACTTAGGACTAAATGCAATAACTGTACGACTACACCGGAATCAACATCTTTCATATCCATTGAAGAACCCAAGTTAGCTAACGCATCAGCCTCCGTGTTTTTCTCTCTCATAATATGGATCACCGACCACTCCTTGAACCGAGAAAGTAAAATTTGGAATTTGTTTAAGTAATGTTGCATATTATCTTCTTTAGCATAAAAACATCCCATATATATGATTAATAACCAGCTGGGAATCGTATTTTACTTCAATCACCTCGGATATAGTCCCCGGGCTAATTCGAGTCCTGAAATCATAGACTCATACTCGGCTTCACTTTTAATTAAAGGAATAGTTCATATGGACTGCCTTAAAATTTCTCCCGAATGAGTAATTAATACTATCCCAAGATCGGACCCTTTCATGTTGGACGCGCTATCCTTAAACAAGGTCCAAAATCTGGACACAATCCCTGATACAAAACTACTTCTCTTGTAGCTAAAGGCATTATCCCCGGACTAAAGTCAGCCACAAAATCGATCAAAACTTGTGACTTAATTGCAGTCCGAGGTTTATATTAAATATCAAATTCACTAATTTCAACCACCCATTTAGCCAATTGACCCGATAACTTAGGTTTATGAAGGACTTTCCTCGGGGGAAACATCGTCACAGCGGCTATAGGGTGACATTCAAATTAGGTCTTAAACTTTTGAGAGGCAACTACGAGAGCTAAAGCCAACTTTTTCAGGTGCGGATATCGAGTTTTCACACCTAAAAATATTTTACAAATATAATTATAATGAACCAACTAGTGTTTTGAGTATTTGTATTTTGTTCAGCTGTTTAAAATCTTGAGTAGCTTAATATGATGTATTATGACTTGCTTGAATCGTCGATTTTGGTTTTCAGGTGATTCGGGATTTATTTGAAAAAATGATTCTCAACTAGGATGTTTTAAGTTGAAGAGTTGACCAAGTTTGACTTTTGTATATTTGAGCTCGGATCAGAGTTTTGATGGTTCTGTTAGATCTAGATGGTGATTTTGGACTTGGACATATGCCTGGATTTTCATTTGGAAGTTTCTTGAAGGTTTTAGCATTAATTGGCGAAAGTTGGCAATTTGAAGGTTTAAAAAGTTTATAGGTTTGACCGGGAGTTGACTTTGATAATATCGGGTATAGATTGTTGTTTTTGGGAATTAGAATGCCCTCATTATATCATTTGAAACTGGTGTGCAAAATTTGAAGTCATTCCGAGTTGATTTGATGAGGTTCGGCATAAATATTAGAAGTTGAAAGTTCAAAAATTCATCAAGTTCGATTTGAGGTGTGATTCGTGGTTTTGATATTTTTATGTGTGCTTTGAGACCTCGGTAGGTCCGTGTTATGTTTTGAGACTTGTTTCATGTTCGGACGAGGTCCCGAGGGGCTCGGGTGAGTTTCAGAACGATTTCGGACCAATTCCTTTCATTTTGAATTGCTGGTTTTCTAATGTCTCGGATGGTTTTTGCGATCGTGATATTGCGGACACGATCGCGATATTAGGGACGCGATCGCGATGTGTAAGCTGGAGCTGGGTGATTTTTTCTCTTCGCTTTCACGACTTCTTGATTGTGTTCGCGTAGGTCTTGCCTTCGCGTTCATGTGATCGACGCCGTGTTTGTGAAGGTTTGGTTATGTTGTGCATTGCGTTCGCGAGGGCTATTCCGTGAACGCGAAGGGCGATTTTATGGCCAGCTGAGCTTGTGCTTCGCGAATGCGAGGCTACTTCCGCGTTCGCGGAGAGTATATCTGGAGCAGTGTATAAAGTACACTATTTCAAAAGCTTTGCTCATTTTATCACATTTTGAGTTTGGGAGCTCGGAATCGAGCGATTTTGGAGGCGATTTTCACCACATGGATTGGGGTAAATATTTTCTACTTGGTTTTAATTATATTCCATAAATCTATCTTTGATTTTGGCATTTGGATTATGAATTTTAATGGGAAATTAGGGGTTTTGTCTAAACTTTCCAATAGTGAATTTTTGAGTTTTGAACATAGATTTGGAGTCGGATTTAAATGAATTAGTATGGTTGGACTTGTAATTGAATGGGTTGTCAAAACTTGTGAGTTTTGTCAGGTTCTGCGGTATGGGCCTGGGTTTTGCTTTTTGGTTGACTTTGAGTCATTGATTAAGATTCGACATTTATCGTTTGAGTTGGTTTTCTTTGGTATTATTTGATGTTTTGAGTTGCTTTTTGCCAGTTTCGAGCTGTTCAGAGGTTGATTTGCGCGGGATGGCATTTCTAGAGTGTTGTTTGGCTGCTCGATATTTGATTTACCTTGTTCAAGGTAAGTAACATTTCTAAACTTAGAATTAAGGATAATTATCCCTGGAACCATGTTATTTGTGATTTGTTGAGGTAACGCACATACCAGGTGACGGCGTGTGGGCGTGCGCCGGGGTAATCTTGATTGAGTTGACATTTTTGACTAGTATGAAATTTGTCTGCTATCATATCTTGTTATATTTGTGTCTTTCCCTTACTTGTTGATTACATGAGTTGTGATTCATGTTACAAATCATGTTTTGGCTATGTGCTTATTCGGTTGAGACCTAATGAGGCTATTTCAGTTGTTTTGAGTTATCTACTCTAACTGTAATTATATACGCAGTCATGATTCTTCATTTGCATATCATATCTTAGTCTCTGTTCATCATTTACTATTACATCACATGTTGTCATTGTTTGGGCTGAGTGGTACGAGATTGTGAGCCCTTGAGACTTGAGAGATTGATGATTGAGGTGGGCCTGAGAGCCATGTTATGGGTATTATTGTGGATCGGGTTGCACGCCGCAGCATTCCTTATTGACTTATTTATTATTGTGGATCAGGTTGCATGCCACATCAGGCCTTATAGGCTTTTGATTAGCGCTTGTGCAAGATCTGCCCCTCCAAAATCTGACATACCAGCAGTGAGCGCAGGCATAGTAATATATATACACGTGTTTGTTTTATGAGCCAGGTGTGTGTGTGATAAAGTGGTCGATTGAGACAGACAGTTTGAGTATGTTGAGTGTGAGAGTACTTGGGAATATCACCGTGGAATTATTCATTTGACATACATACTTGGCATGTAGGCATAGAGATGCATTTTCCTCATGCTAGATGGTATTGTGGCATTCATGATTTGACATGTACATTTGATATGTAGACATTGAGATGTATATTCCCCATGCTAGACGGCAAATTATAATTGATGACTTGACATGCATATTGATATGTAAGCATAGAAACGCACTTTCCTCGCGCTATCTAATAATGAAATGCCTTATCTGTTGTTGAAAGTTTGGGGAAAAATCACGTTTTTTGATATACTCATATTTTGGTGACTCCAGTGAAAGATTTGGGCTTTACTGTTATACGTGAAAAACATGTCTACTTTTCCATAACTATGAATGACCTGAGCATAATATCTTTTGAGTTATTGCTTGTATTGCCTTTATTATATTATTACGTGTTGTTATTTGGCTATCGGTGTTGGACTCTCACCATCTTTCGAGCTCGTCACTACTTTTAACCTAAAGTTAGATTTGTTATTTATTGAGTACATGAGGTCGGCTGTACTCATACTACACTTCTGCACCTTGTGTGCAGATTTTGGAGTTGATGTTGTTGTGTATGATGGGAGTTGGCATTGAAGATGAACCTGCATTCCTGTTATAGCTGCCTCTTGTTATTGGTAGCTTTAGATTTATAAATCTGTTTATGTATATTTCAAACAGGTGATGTATTTATTTTGTACCAGTTTTGTAAATTTTAATTCTTAGAAGCTCCTGACTTGTACTACAAATCCTTGGGATTTTGTATAGAAAGTTCAGTTATTTTGTTTATTGACTCTTGTTATCCTAATTGAGTTGTGTTGACTGTCATTTGGCTTACCTAGCAGGTTGGGTTAGGTACCATCATGACTAGTTATATTTTGGGTCATGACAAGTTAGTATCAGAGCTCTAGGTTCATTGGTTCTACGAGTAATGAGCAAGTGTCTATTAGAGTCTTGTGGATTGGTATGATGACGTCCATACCTATCTTTGAGAGGCTACAGGGCATCTAGGATAAACTTCCTATCTTTCTTTCCTTATCGTGCGTTATTGGTTCAACTTGAAGCGTATCTCTTTGAATTCCTTCCACTCACTCGTATGTTATGTGAAAGCTCGATAGCAGCTGGGCATAGACGGCTTGTGATTTCCATGGATGAGGTACGAGATGTGTTTTCTGTGTTTTGGTGATGGGCCAGTCTGGAGAACTTGAGGCCAGGTTTAGAAAGCAGTCGGGCTTGGTAGTTTCAGTTATGTAAGCAAGTGCTTTTGGGCTTATATGTTCGGTAGTATCCCTCGGAGTGAGATTTATGGCTCGGTGAGTGGTTGGATAGTTGTATGATGAATATGAGGTGACTGCGAGATGTATTCAGATGGCATGGATGTGACGAGAAGGGTTTCTTGGGATGCAAAAAGGACTATTGGATGCTTGATTTCTGTCTTGGTGTGTTGTACAGTCTCGAGTTATGAGCGTGTTGAGGGATCTTTCATGTTGTTCATTTGTGGAATGAAGTGTATTCTTATGTCTTGTTGACGAGTTTAGACTCGGGAAGATTAAGTGATTGCATGATGGTTGTGGCCATGGTAGGGCGTAGTGAAATGCCAATTAAAGGCTAAGCTGGTGAGTTATCTCCTACGGGGTGGTCTACGGATGTGTGATCCTTATGATGTTGTGTGGAGTGTTTCTTTCTATCAGTGGGTTATACGTGTTGCGATTTGAGTTTGGATCGGTTGAAAAAGTTGTCCTGACTGTCACGAGGATGAATGCAAGCTTAAAAGATGATTTGAGGTATGTTATGGTTTGTGCTGCATGAGCTTTTGAAGGATTTAGTTAAATCTCAGTGTGGGATTATGACAGTAATAGAGTATGGGTATTGTGAGTGATCGAATGTTTTGTTCTATGAATTTAAGCCAAGTGGGGGAGTCTGTTATCGACGATTTGATTGCATGGTTATGTGTTGTATTGGTTTCGGTCGGAGGCATACTTGTGGATCAGTTGTGACTTGCAGAGGCTGGTTTTGAGGATGACTTAAGAAAGAAAATTTCTGGATGCATGATGTATTACACTTTATGTATATATGGAAGTCTTGGAATGGTTTAGGTTTGCTATTCATGATGGATGTAATGTACTAAGAAAAGGATTCACTCGGATGCTTAGAGGTGTGAATTACTTATTTGGGTATTGGTGTGCTAATGGAGCATAGGTCGTTCGGCTCATTTGGGTAGTGCATTTGAGATTTGAATAGGATGGATAACTCTCGAGAAGGTTCTAAAGAGTTCAAGATTCATATGTGGCATTTGAGAATTATTTTGAATTTGTATATGGCTAAGATTTGAGATTTGCATTGGATGGTGTAGGTACTCGCGGTATTTCTGTATCATTATGGATTCTAAATTTCAGTTTCAGAGAGATTAAGGAAACAGTTTTAGATTCACATAAGGTCTCTTTAGAGTGGGTAACTCGGATGTGGTATTTTTGGTTGCTTATGAAAGAATACAGTGGCTTATGCGCTTTAGGACGATATGGCTTCATGCTAGGATCTATTGTGTTGAGCTTTGGTTAAAGACCGCAGTGTACTAGCAAGAAGAAGTGTTAACTTAAAGGTAATTCGGAAGTAACTCAGAGAAATAGATCAGCTTGCAGTGGTTTAGATCGGCATGGTAATTGAAATGATCGGTTATATTGGTTCTTATGATGTGGTAAGGCTTTATGGGTATTTTGTGGCAATACTCTTGGGTTTGGCGACCGGCGTGACTTGGTTGAGTTAGAGGGATTCAGTGTTGATGGTTTGGTTATGTGTTAATGGATTTTGAGGAGTTCTCGATAATTTCTACCACGTCTTGAGATAGATATTTTCTATCGGCGTGAGGAGTATGTCGCGTATTGTGATTTTCTCCTAGATAGGATCAAGTGGAAGGTTTCTATCTAATTGAGTATATATTCTGCTTGTGATTCAGAGTTGATAATAGGGTTCTCGCCTTTTCACATGATGACATGATAGATGCAGTGCATCGTGTGGGATTGAGATTTGCATGTACAAGGTGGCGGTTCAATTTTGAAGGGAAGGTCATGGATTTCAGACAGCATGGACGGTCCTAGATGTTTAGATGAATGCTATTACTACTTGGTATTACCTGAGAAGGGTGCGCATTTCAGAAGGCGCACTGTGTTCTGACTTCGGATGCTTCATTGGTGTTGCGGTACTCGCTTGGTTGATCGACTTCTGATATTTAGATTTTGCTATGTAGTGCGGGAGAATTATAGAAGTATTTCTTGTGGGATGATTGTGTATGAGAGATGTATTAGTCATTCGAGTGGTGGAGTTGGGATCGGCTATGGTGATTTATGTATTCTATAGTTTTGGAGACTGGGAGTTCTCTTATTTCGTGGTTGCGGACTGTGAAGATGTGGCCAAAGTTAGACAGGTGGTAGTATGTGCTATGGTTATGTTATTGTGGACTTTTGGAGGGTTATTTATCAATTTGGGTATTACCGGAGTTGATTTTGGGGCCCATTAGTAGGCCCAATGAGGATGTATATTCTACACCGGGTCGGATTTATTGACTCAACACTATTAATGTTAAGGGGTGTGTTATTCGATTAGAGTTGAGATTCTTCGTGTTCTGGTATGTTCTATGTGTTACTCTTCTATGCTACGATGGGTTGTGATTTGTTGGTTATATGCACACATGATGTGGTTCTGTTTGGGCCTTGTAGCAAAATTTGAGCGAGATGGCTCTTGGGGTGTTGAATGGTTAATGGTTATGGTATTTCCGGGTTGTGGTATATTGTGTTATTCACTTCTCCATGGTTATGGTCATGCACTTCATGTACTTGATGTCGAATTGTGTGTGGTTGTTAATTTTGAGCATTGTGTCTTGAGGTATTTCATATGAAACAGTGTTTAGATGGGGTCATGCATTGCAGCGGCGTTATGTTGGGATATGATCCTGTGTGATAGATTCATGTGTCTTGGTTCTACTATGTGTGATGGGTTTATAGCATTGAGTTTGTGGTGGTACTTGTTAAGCTTGCGGGACGGTTCTCTCATTTGAGTCATTTTCCATGTTTCAGTGTATTTGAATTATTGCTTATTGGTGCATGGATTGCACGGTTTGTGTTTTTAGGTTGTATTGGTGTGGCACGTCAATAGAATAGTTGTGTTTGATGAGATGAATTTATTGGACCTAGAATGGGTGTTATCGAATTTGATTATGGTATGTTTGGAAGAATAATATCAGAAGTCGGCTTAGAATTTGGCTTTGGTTCTTGTCGGACGAGAGAGAGCTCCATGACTTGTTGATCTGATGAGTGGTTATGAGTTTCTATATTTTTCTTTCATCATTGGCAGTGTACGAAAGTTTTGAACGAGGTTTTATTTGATATGAGGTTTATTACCGTACAGGGTTTGTTTTTTAGAAGCTACTGTGATCGAAAATTATTGCTGTGAGTATGCGAGTTATATGGTATATTATGGGATTATATCTAGGGTTACGGTTATGGCTTGACAAAGCTTGTTCAGACTTATACAGTGTGTAGATGCAAGATTCGGGTCATGTAATGAAATTTGGATGTTGGAAATTTGGTTCTTAGGTTTACGGACTAAGGTTGAAGTATGAATATTAAGTTATGTTGTGTTGTCAGGCTTATATGGATTGGGATGATGTGATATCACCCTCGGGTATGTACAAGGTGAGTTTACACAGTGATTTGATGGCTTTGTAATGACTCTTGGCGCATTCGAGGACGAATGCATGTTTAAGTGGGGGAGAATGTAACGACCCAACCAGCCGTTTTGAGCATTTGCATTATGTTAAGCTGTTTGAAGTATTGAGTTGCTTCATATGATATATTATGACTTGTGTGAATCGTCGATTTTGGTTTTCAAGTGATTCGGGATTGATTTGAAAGAATGATTCTCAACTAGGAAGCTTTAAGTTAGAAGAGTTGGCCGAGTTTGACTTTTGTGTATTTGACCTCGGATCGAAGTTTTGATGATCCCATTAGGTCCGGATGGTGATTTTGGACTTGGGCGTATGCCCGGATTTGTATTTGGATGTTGCTTGAAGGTTTTGGCGTTAATTGGTGAAAGTTGGCAATTTGAAGGTTTGAAAAGTTCATAGGTTTGGCCGGTAGTTGACTTTGATGATATCGGGTTCGGATTGTGACGAGAATTGGAATGGTTTCATTATGTCATTTGGGACTGATGTGCAAAATTTGAAGTCATTCAGAGTTGATTTGATGAGGTTCGGCATGAGTTTTGGAAGTTGAAAGTTCAAAAGTTTATTAAGTTTGATTTGAGGTGTGATTAGTGATTTTGATGTTGTTTTATGTGATTTGAGGTATTGAGTAGGTCCGTGTTTTGCTTTGGGACTTGTTGGCATGTTCGGACGGGATCCCGAGGTGCTCGAGTGAGTTTCGGATCGATTTCAGACCATTTTCTTTCATTTAGAATTGTTGGTTTTCTGATGTCTTAGATGGTCTTCGCGATCGTGATATTGGGGACGCGATCGCGATGTGTAAACTGGAGCTGAGTGATTTTCCTCTTCGCATTCGCGACTGCTTGATTGCGTTTGCATAGGTTGGGTAGACTTGGTCATCGCGTTCGCACAGTGGGTCCGCGTTCGCGTATAAGAGCTAGAAGCTGGAGGTTTTGCCTTCGCATTGGCGTAATCGTCGTCGCGTTCGCGAAGATTTGGTTATGTCTTGCATCGCGTTCACGAGGACTATTCCGTGAGTGCGAAGGGTGATTTTGTGGCCGACTGAGCTTGTGCTTCGCGAACGCAAGGCTACTTCGGCGTTCGTGAGGAGTATAGCTGGAGTAGTGTATAAAGTACTCTATTTCGAAGGCTTTGCTCATTTTATCACATTTTGAGTTGGGGAGCTCGGATTTGGGCAATTTTAGAGGCGATTTTCACCACATGGTTTAGGATAAGTGTTTTCTACTCGGTTTTGATTATATTCCATGAATCTATCTTCGATTTTGGCATTTGGATTATGAATTTTAAAGAGATATTGGGGGGCTTTGTCTAAACTTTCCTAAAGTGAACTTTTGAGTTTTGAACATCGATTCGGAGTCAGATTTGAATGAACTTAGTATGGTTGAACTCATAATTGAATAGGTTGTGAGAATTTGTGAGTTTTGTCAGGTTCCAAGGTGCGAGCTCGGGTTTGACTTTTTGGTTGACTTTGAGTAATTGGTTAAAGATTCGGCCTTTATCATTTGGGTTGGTTTCCTTTGGCATTATTTGATGTTTTGAGTTACTTTTGGCTAGTTTCGAGCAGTTCTGAGGTTGATTTGCATGGGATGGCATTTCTAGAGTATTGTTTGGCTACTCGGTATTTCATTTGGCTTGTTCGAGGTAAGTAACATTTCCAAACATAGAATTGAGGGTAATTATCCCTGAAACCATGTTATTTGTGATGTGTTGAGGTAACGCACAGTCTAGGTGACGGGCGTGTAGGCGTGCGTCGGGTTAATCTTAATTCAAGTTGACTTTTTGACTAGTATGAGATTTTTCTGCTATCATATTATGTTATATCCGTGTCATTCCCTTACTTGTTGATTACCTGAGCTGTGATTCATGTTAGAAATCATGTTTAGGCTATGTGCTTATTCGGTTGAGACCTAATGAAACTATTTTTATTGTTGTGAGTTATTTACTCTTACTGTAATTATATACTCAGTCATTATTCTTCATTTGCATATCATATCTTAGTCTATGTTCATTATTTACTGTTACATCACATGTTATCGTTGTTTGGACTGAGTGGTACGAGATTGTGAGTCCTTGAGACTTGAGAGATTGATAAGTGAGGTAGGCCTGAGAGTCGTGTTGTGAGTGTTATTGTGGATCGGGTTGCACACCGTAGCAGGACTTATTGGCCTTTTTATTATTGTGGATCGGGTTGCACGGCCGTAGCAGGCCTTATAGGCTTTTGATTAGCGCTTGGGCAAGATCCGTTGCTCCGGAGTCTGACATACTAGCAGTGAACACAAGCACAGTGATATATATGCACGTGTTTTGGTGAGGGGCTTATGAGCCAGGCACCCGTACAGTGCTGAGTGATTGTGTCTGTGTGTGTGTGATAAATTAGGCAATTGGGACAGACAACTTGAGTATGTTGGGGGTGAGAGTACTTGGGAATATCACCGTGAAATCATTCATTTGACATGCATACTTGGCATGCTGGTATAGAGATGCATTTTCCTCATGGTAGACGGTATTGTGGAATTCATGATTTGACATGTAGGTATTGAGATGTATATTTCTCATGCTAGGTGGTATATGATAATTGATGACTTGACATGCATATTGATAGGTAGGCATAGAGATGTACTTTCCTCATGCTATCTGATAATGAAATGTCTTATCTGTTATTGAAAGTTTGGGGAAAAATCACATTTTTTCTAATAACATCATATTTGTGACTCCGGTGAAAGATTTGGTCTTTACTATTATACCTAAAAATCATGTCTACTTTTCCATAATTGTGAATGACCTGAGCATAATATCTTTTGAGTTATTATTTGTATTGCCTTCATTATATTATTACGAGTTGTTATTTGGCTATCGGTGTTGGACTCTGACCGTCTTCCGAGCTCGTCACTACTTTCAACCTAAGGTTAGGTTTGTTACTTATTGAGTACATGGGGTTGGTTGTACGTATACTACACTTCTGCACCTTGCGTGCAGATTTTGGAGATAATATTATTGTGTATGACGGGAGCTGTCATTGAAGATGAACCTGTATTCCGATTATAGCTGCCTCTCATTCTTGGTAGCTTTAGATTTGTAAATTTATTTATGTATACTTCGAACAGATGATGTATTTATTTCGTATCAATTTTGTAAATTCTAAGTCTTAGAAGCTCTTAACTTGTACTACCAATCCTTGAGATTTTGTATAGAAAGTACAGTGATTTTGTTTATTGACTCTTGTTATCCTAATTGAGTTACGTTGCCTGTCATTTAGCTGACCTAATGGGTTGGGTTAGGTGCCACCATGACTAGCTGGATTTTGGGTCGTGACAATAATAAATACAAAATTGCATACCATCATCTTTCCGGACCAGAACTGCACTTACCGCTACTTTTGGCACCGCCAAATATACTAATAATTGCTCTCCATCCTTCGATTTAGACATCAAAGGTAGGATAGAAAAGTATTTCTTCAAATCCTTCAATGCTTGCTAGCATTCTGGTGTCCACGAGAAGTCACTCTTCTTTTTTAACAATGAAAAGAACCGGTGACCCTTTTATGAGGATCTAGATATAAATCTACTAAGGGCCGCCAATCTTCCTTTTAACCTTTGCAATTATTTTACGCTATCCAGTTGATAAGAAATGTCTTATATGGCTTTGATCTTGTCTGGATTTACTTCAATTCCTTGTTGTAAGACCAAGAAATCGAGAAATTTTCCGAATCCAACTCCAAAAGAACATTTCTTCGGGTTAAGCTTCATGTTGTACTTCCTTAAGATGTAAAATATTTCCTGCAGAGGAGACAAATGATCTTGTGCATTAAGAGACTTAACCAACATATCATCAATATAAAATTCCATAGTTTTACTAATTTGACGCTTGAACATCTTATTCACGAGCCTCTGGTAGGTGGATCCAGCATTGTTTAGCCCAAAATGCATCATATTATAACAATAGGTACCAAAATTAATAATAAATTATATTTTTTCTTGCATGTGCATCCTTATTTGATTATATCCGGAATACGCATCAAGGAAACCCATCAACTCATGCCCATATGTGGCATCAATCATTTGATTGATGTTTGGCAACGGGAAAGAGTTTTCAGGGAAAGCCTTATTTAAGTCTTTAAAATCAATACACATCCTAACTTTGTTGTTCCTTTTTGGTACTACCACCACATTAGCTAGCCAATAAGGATATTCAACTTCACATATTAAACCTATATTAAGTAACCTTATTACCTATTCCTTGACAAACTTGTTTCTGACTTAGGCTATCGGCCGCTTTTTCTACTTTACCGGGGGGAAATTAGGGTCCAAGCTTAATTTGTGAACTATAACTTCAAATGGGATTTCTGTCATATCTGAATGTGACCACGCTAAATAATCAGCATTAGCCTTAAGATATTCAATAATTTTATGTCTGAGTTCGGAGCTTAACCCCATTCCCAGGTAAACCTTTCTTTTCGGGAACTCAACAAATAAAATAACTTGTTCGAGTTCTTCTCCGTTTGATTTTGTTACATTCGTATCTTCTAGTACCTAGAAATATCTAGGTACCTGGTAAATACTCGATGTCTCCTCCTCATTACGGTTTTTCCTCGACATTACCTCTGGAATTGGATTGGAAGTTGACACCGGTACCTGTAATTTCTATTTAATGACTCCATCCGCCTTACTGCTAGACAAAGTAACTGCATCTATTTTCCTTGCAGCGGATAGATCACATCTAATCTGCTTAATTTTATCCGGTGTTGGGAAGTTTAGCAACTAGTGATATGTTGATGGAACAACTTTCATTTCGTGGATACATGTCCTACCGAGAATCATGTTATATCCCATATCACCATCCATAACTTTAAATAACGTAGATTTCATCACCCCTTCAGCGTACATAGGCAACACGATCTCTCCTCGGTTCGTCACACTTGTTAAGTTGAACCCATCCAAAAGCTTTGGTTCCGAAACTATGCTACCAATCAACTTTACTTGTTCTAGGACTCTTAATTGAATAGTATTGGTTGAACTACCTAGATCAACCAATACACGCTTAATTTTGAGATTTAAAATATTTTAAGATATTACCATATTGCTAGAGTATCATTGTATGGTAAAATAGGGCCATCTGCATCTTCTTTATTGAAAGTAATTTCTTCATCCTCTGGTACTTCCTGAATCCTCTTTTTATGAGTGACCGATATCTTTGTCTTCCTTGCCACCGAAAATGGTACCTCATCCACTTCAACTCCTCCGAAAATCATGTTTATTATGAGATGAGGAGACCCTGCTGGTTTCGCCGGTTCCGTTGTATCACAACCCTTGCCATAATTATTCTTAGCCTGGTCACTTAAGAACTCTCTAAGATGACCATTTTTCAACAATATTGTTACCTCTTCATGAAGATGCTAGCTGTCCCTAGTCCTATGACCATGTGTACCATGGAATTCACACTACAAATTAGGATCTCTCTGACTGGGTTCGATCGAATTGGTTTTGGGAACCTTACTTCCTTTATGTTCCTCATGGCAGAAACCAACTCCACCAAACTAATATTAAAATTGTAATCTGATAACCGGGTGTATCTCGAATCCCGAGGACTCCAATGGCTCTTTATCTTGCAAAGTTCTACTACGTCGCCCCCGATTAGTCCTCATGTCCGGTCCAGGTCTTTCCAACAACTGAAAATCTCTAATTACATGCCCATATATTGTCCATCTATCTGACCTTTCGTTTAACACATACGGTTGAAAATGGCTCCTGGATGGCCTCTGGTCCGTATCGAGGTCACTCTTGAACCTTTATAGATTTCTATCACAATTTTGACCTTTGAAAGACACCAAGAACCCAGCTGATCATTTTCAATCCTAATTTTGAATTCATTGCGATTATGGATATCAACCCATGTGGTTGCTTGAATTTCCAACAAACTCTCCTTCAACTTCCTTGAGGCATCGGAGCTTAAGGGATTGAGACCCTTGATAAATGCTTCCACTGGCCATTCATCTGGTACTACCTGCAACAACATTCTCTTCTTTTGAAAACTGGTCATGAACTCTCGCAACAACTCCGAGTCTCCTTAAGAGATTCTAAGTATATCTAATTTCCTAGCTTGAACTTTCCTCGCTCCAGCGTGAGCTTTGATGAAATAATCTGCAATCATTTCCAAAAAATTAATTAAATGTCCGGGTAAAAGTGAATACCATGTTAAAACCCCTTTCGTTAGGGTTTCGCCAAATTTCTTTAGTAAGAGTGATTCGATCTCATGTGGGGCTAAGTCATTTCCCTTCACAACTGTGGTATAAGTTGTAATGTGTTCATGTGGGTCCGATGTTCTATCGTATTTTGGAATATCCGGCATCTTGAATCTCTTTGGGATAAATTCCGAAACTGCACTAGGTTTAAACGACAATTGAATATACTTCTTCGAGTCCGGCCCTTCAGGACCGGAGGTGCCCCCGAGATCTGATCCATCCGCACGTGAAATTCCTTAGTATTCTTATCCATTTGGGCATTTATCTCCCTCATGAGCTCGGCCTTGAAAGGATCGTCTGCATTATTTTCATTTCCAGATCCACTACCTGCATCGCCTGCTTGATTGTTGTTTGATCTTACCCCCAGGTAACAGTGTTACCGGTTCTTGGTGTCGTTTGATTTATAAGCATGCCAGGGGGGCTCGAACTCCAACATTTGAATTTTTTGAAGCCACCGATAATGCTTGCTGAAGCTCAGTCATTATCTGGACCTGTCTTGAGAGATGATTCATAGTTTCCCGCTGTTGTGCTCTCAAAACATTTACGGTATCAGCCACGAGCTCGTCATCCAAACCATACATCGAGTATTTCTTTCCACCCGGCTCGGATTTGATGCATTCCCATCAATATGGGTTTCACCCGTTGAATCATCTTGTTAAGTCCCCTCGTGTAAATTTCCCACATGTTCGTTTTTGTTGTTGACACCAACATTGAGCAAGTTGTTGACATTATTGAGTGCCATATCTGGAATATGCTTAAAACAGAAAAACCTTTAAAGCACGTTAGTATAAGATGAACAGATCAAAATAGCACCATAATTGTCTAGGCACCACGGTGGGCGCCAAACTGTTTACACACAAAAAAAGGTACAATTGAATTTATAAACATGATTTATAGACACGTAGATTAGATTGACCTGATTTAGTAAAGCAACAAGGCACAAAAGAAATAAAATAAATATAATTAAAGAAAGAACAAGCATGGACTTCCAATTAATCCAACCGGAACTAAGAATAACTGAAAAATCGCCTCAACACTCGTATAAAGTTTAAAAGAGTGAGAGAAAGAATATTAGCCTTTGTAATTCTCGTGTTTTATCCCTTCAATGAGTACAAATACTGCTATTTATAGTTAAATTTGAGGAGACAAGATCCTCAAATCATGCTCTTTCTTAAAGATAAATAAAAACCTCTCTTGATGGTCGCATAGCATTTGGGAATAAATGTTATGATTCTCTACGATTGTTCTTTTAATGATGCTCTTTCCAACTGATGCCTTATTTTCAATTCTCTTCCCCGACCTTTATGCCTTTTAAAATTTACATAATATCGGTCACATGTCTGTATCTGGTACTAGCTATCTGCTGACTCATCTCCATCATGTCATCACTGTCACGTGTCTGCTTGAGAAACGTACACATGTAAACGGTAACTTTTACCTAATACATTATATCAATTAGTATGTATGCTCCTCCAATTGGAACATGAAACGAAATAACATATGACCAATGACGAGATGTAGATAGATGTGTAAACAATAGAATATTTCTTTGCCATAATGGAATGGAGAAGAACATCAGTATCATGAGAATA
>AWOL01S0158339.1:0-13617 GCA_000715115.1 Nicotiana otophora | reverse complement strand
AAAAATTATGAAGAAGCTGCGAATGAAATATGCTAATTCCTCTTTGTTCTTCTTAAGTTTATACCCATTCCCCAGTAAAGACTTGATGTTCTTCTTTGTAGATTATCTTTACTCGTATCTCTTTTTCTGCCATCTAGAAAGTCTCAGTATATTTGTTATTGACTTTAAACTTCCAGTGAAACAGAAAAGAAATAACGTATANTAAAAATTATGAAGAAGCTGCGAATGAAATATGCTAATTCCTCTTTGTTCTTCTTAAGTTTATATAAAGACTTGATGTTCTTCTTTGTAGATTATCTTTACTCGTATCTCTTTTTCTGCCATCTAGAAAGTCTCAGTATATTTGTTATTGACTTTAAACTTCCAGTGAAACAGAAAAGAAATAACGTATACTTATATAAGTTGGACCTATAGGAGCTTTGGAACAGATCGAAATGGAAATCGAGAAAGAGTTCAACATTTTACTTATCTTTTGCTTTTGACTTTGATGAAATTACTATGGCAGGAAGCCTCAGGCTTTAAGCTATATGTGAAGGATTAGCTATAGGTATGCTCCACTATGAGAATGTATAAAATGTGATACACCTGCTTGCTATCTATATTGCCACGTTCCACAATGTTGATTAGCCATGATTATATTTCCTATTACCAGCAGCCAATTAACTGAAGCCTTTGGTAGATATCCCAAGATTAGTATGTCTTTCCTTTTTAAAGCCTAAAAAGTGATGTCTTCCTTTTTGTTTTCTTATGAAGCAGAACAGAAGCACAATTAGCTTAATACCTATGAACTAATAACTAACAGCAGTAAGGCCTTGTGTAAACAGTGCTTTCCAAGAAAAGGAGACTATTCATAACTACCATGAGAATTTGGTTGCAGTAATAAATAGTTTTGTAGCTTATATCATGATGTTTTTGTCATAATAATGAATTTGTTCGTCCTTATATGTAAATGTACAACTCTTCTGCCTATAGTTCCACGACCTTCCAGGTGCAGTGAAATATTAATTGTGTTACATGCCACATTGTGAAAATATTGATTGGATTTAGTCAAAGAGGTACTAGTTTAAGGAAAATGTTTCATATCAATATCTGAATAACACAAGACTAATATTTTGTGCTTAACATCTATGAAAGAGGTAAAGATCACATATAGACATCTATGAAAAGGTCAATCTTTTGAAATAACTCAATTTAGAAAGTAGGTCACGCCTATGGTATGGACAGCAAGGAGGAAACAGATAGAAGCATTTTTGTCATAGTCTCGCAATATATTCCTTCTAACTTGTGCCTTCAATTTGCTGAGGACTTACTCTCATATATAATTAGGTGTGAGTCATTTTCAACGTACCCACGTACGTATGACCTACTTCATGCCTGGATGATCCTCTCGGAGACAGAAGATCGAGGCTGCAGCATTGAGGATCTGCTTATTGAGATGGACCGCATGCTACGGCCAGAAGGAGTCATCATTATAAGGGACAAGCCTCATATAATAAACTCTGTAAGAAAATTCTTGACTGCACTAAAATGGGATGGATGGTCATCAGAGGTAGAACCGCGGACCGATGCTCTCTCCTTGAACGAAGAAAAAGTTTTAATCGCAAGAAAGAAACTTTGGAAGGAGAAATTTACAATTTAATGATACTTTTTTGGTATGTATTTTTTCTTCACGAATGGACTTGTGATTCAATTCTCCTCATTTCGATCATTGTTCAAAATGTAGCAGCGAGTCGTTGCCAGGATCTGGCCGAGGCATCCTGATGGCCAATGTGTTATATGTGTCTACTTCATCAATGACAATGTTGGGACTATCTTTCAATAGTTTTAACTGATTTTTGGTTTGGCAAATTCGGTGTGTTTCAGGAACGAAAGCTGGATTCCGGATCTCTGTTTGATCACAAAAGATCAGTGTACTATCTGCAAAAGTGCAAACTTCTGATATTCATCTGCAGAGGGAGGGGGGTTGGAGTTATTTTCTTTACAGCCATATTTTGTAGTTAATTTGGTCCATAAAAACTTAAAAAAAATTATACATTACCTAGAAATTGAAAAGTGGGTTGTTACATTTTTGAATTGTTGATATGAAGGTTCATTCTTGTTTTTATTATTCTAAATGAAAATCATTTCCAATTGCATCTGCCCTCTGTTATAATTTACGCAGTACGAAAAGGTTATTCTAGTTACAAGTATCATTTTTCCTATATCTGATCTGGATTGCCTATGTACTTTTCTTTGGGATATCTAAGTGCGAGTATCTGAAGTAATGTTCCTTTATTTGCATTGCAATCTATTTACAAAAATATTAGATGCTTTACAGAAGCACTTTAATTGAACTCCAAGTTTCAATATACTTTTCCTCCTCCAAGTTTACATATAGAAGAAAATATGTATGACACTATTACTAATTAGGAATACTTGGTTTCCTTAAATACGTTTTTATTAACTATATTCTGAATGTTTTTAAATATAAAAATGTGATCTTATTTTATCTAGTTTTTGCAAATATGTAGTTTCAACGTAAAAAAATAAGAAACCGAGACACAAGTGCATTCACCTAGTTCCACCACGTTATTCTTTTCCGGACAAGAAGAGTATACATCTCAAATACGGTAATCAAGATCACCTATAACAAATTGCCAAAGCACCCTTAACTTTATATTTTCTTTATAATCGAGAAATTTCTAAGAATTAGTGGCGTATGATTCAAAACTTGACGAATAATGGTCCTTCCCTTTATTCTTTTTCATTTAAGGTCTCCACTCCAACCAAGAGGTTGTGAGTTCGAGTCACCCCAAGAGCAAAGGTGGGTAGTTCTTGGAGGGAAGGATGCCGAGGGTCTATTGGAAACAGCCTCTCTACCCCAGGGTAGGGGTAAGGTCTGCGTACACACTACCCTCCCTAGACCCCACTAGTGGGATTATAACGAGGAGTTGTTGTTGTTGTTGTTAAGTATCAACCTTTTATCTTTGTCCATCGGTACATTTTATTGCTAGACCAAAGCCCTGTGAGGCAAAATCGGGCATATATAAGTGTTAAAATTAAATTCTCGTAAAAATAATGAAACGTGTCATGCTTTTATTTGTTTGGAAACATAAATTTGGCGGCTAAGCTTTTCTAATATAGTGTATGTAGATGCTAAATAATAAATAGTTGTCCAAAATAAGACGTGCAAATGACAAATAGGTATCCAAAACAATACATGCAAGTGATAAATAGGTGACCAAAACAATTGCGATTTTCCCGCTCATTCAGTTTGCTTCTTCCTCAATTCACCACAAACCATAAGAAGAGCACCCACACAGAGTCGTCGCTCTTCTCTATCAATACCATTGCCACTCAACAGAGCTCCAATGAATACTAATTTCACCTATCGTTAAGCGGGAGGTACGTAAATTTCCATTTTGAGATGATTTCAGATTCCTTCAATATGACAACAACTAGCGTTTATACATCTGTACATTTGTTTTTTCATTGTCACCTATGCCATAATTTTTACCCGTTGGATTAGAAATTCTTCAGGATATCGTTTTTAGACCGTGTAACAATCTCCATGTAGACTTCATAATTTGAAGAGAAAAAGAAAAAACAATGAAGATTCAACCATCTTTCTTTTCTGGACTTGAGAAAGATCATATAGATAGAGTTTGAAATTGGAATAGTTGATTGATTGATTAAATTGAATTTCAATAGTATTAGAAACTCAGAGATTAATTCCGTTCATTTTTTCCATGACAAATGCCACTTGCATGTCCCAGTTAATTAATGAGACCTCTATTCATGTAGGATAGCCCGATGGATTCTCAAATGGCCTCTGCTTTGAAGAGCAATGTCGAAAATCACTTTTCGCTTCAATCAAATGCTGCCCCGGACACTGCACAAGTGCCGTTGAAGGTACCTTTCGTTATTGGTAAGGCTCAACCCTCTCGCAAGAGGCAGATTCAGGATTTAAATTTGATGGATTCAACCTTTATGATTCTTACATTGAATAGATTGTAGTTTTGAAGTATGGTTTCAGCATTAATATTTATTGACGTTTAAGTAATGTTTCACATGTATACCTATGCACCATCAGAAAAATCCATCAAGTGTACGGTGCATCTGGCTCTGACCCTCGTGTCTACTATCTTGGACTTGGAACTAAACACACACACACGCACAATTGCATTTTCTTTTCACGTAGGAGTGCGTTGATTGGATAGGACTACTCTATATTAAGTGCTATGAAGGAATTGAAAGGGCCAAAGGAGAAAGAAGAATTTTTTTTTGTTCCTGTAGTTAAGTAACATGATTCGATGAGAAATAAAAGATGGGAGAGCTTGGCTTCTCCTTCCTTGCAGTTAAATCTGCAAATAAGCTAATGTCCATAGCTCAAATAGATGGATACAAGAGAATTTATGTACCCGAACACAACTAGTTTGGGACTGATGTAAAGTTGATTGATTGATATCGATTAAAATAAGCTGATATTGACCCTTGTATGCCTGAGAATCTTTATGTCCGATTACTAGTATTTAATTTCTATCCATGCGTTTCTTATGATCATTTAAAATGATTAAAATTGTGAAGGTGTTGCTGGAGGGACTGCATCTGGCAAAACAACTGTTTGCAATATGATTGTGTCACAGCTTCAGAATCAACGCGTCGTACTAATCAATCAAGTAATATCTTGCTCACTTCTTTTTCTGCTACTACTGTTTGGTATTCATAAGCACTCTCACTTTGTAATCTGAAAATTACCTCTTGATGTCCCATTAGATCATATTTATATGTCTTTCAACTGTAAACAATTGGTATTCTGGAAAGTTTTCATTCTTTTGTTATATGTAACTTTTCATCATCTTCTAACGTTTGATCAACCTAATTTCAACTTTCAGGAAGCATTTTATCATCCATTAACTGCAGAGCAGTTAGAGAAAGTTCACGACTACAACTTTGATCATCCTGGTAAGGAATTGATGTTTGAGGTTTCAAACTAGATTGTAAATATTGCTCGAATAAGTTCTCTATCTGTCACTTGCCCGTTTACATCATGCATTCTTTTTCAGATGCCTTTAACACTGAGCTTCTGCTATCATGTATGGAAAAATTAAAACATGGACAAGCAATTAGCATCCCCAATTATGATTTCAAGAGCCATAGAAGCATTGAAGCAGCCCGTGTGGTAATAAATTTTATCTTCTTGGCCACTGATTTGAGTTGTATAGTTCTTCTTAAGCAATCTGACATTACTGCAAAGCTTCTAATCATGAATCAAGTACCAGTCAGATTATAGAACTGCTATCTGATGGCTGTGAATTTGTACATCTTTGCAATAAGTTACCTCCTGATTACATGGCTTGCAGTATATATACTGTTTGATGCTGCTGTTTTCTACTTCTAAATGATGGGAGCTGTATAACACATAGGAAAACCATACTTTGAGTCTAATAAAAAAGATGGAAAATCCATAACAATGCAACAGTTCACAGTTCAATCATGATTGCTGAAGCAGCTGGAGTCAGTTAGATGTATCAGCATACAGTATTTTCAATTATTCTAGGCTTTTGTACTTTGCTTTTACAGCTTTACTTTAAAGTTCCAAACTTCAAACGCATATGATTCTCTAACACATTTCGTAATCAAATGCAGGTCAATCCCTCAGATGTCATCATTTTAGATGGAATTCTTATTCTACATGATCCTCGTGTACGTGAAATCATGAACATGAAGATCTTTGTTGATTCAGGTTCTTCTCTATTGGCCCTTAACATCCCTCGCTTATCCCCAAACAGGAAAGAGAAACAAGACAGCTGCTTACTTGATATTTTGTGGTTCACTCTTTACCCTTACTCTTGCTTTTGAAATTGGAAATCAAATTCTCTGATTTGAAATCCCTTTAGGACATATTTTCAATCTTCCATATTGCTCCCTAAACTGTTAATAAACCCATGAACGCAGACTCTGATGTGCGGCTGGCCAGGAGGATACGACGAGATACTGTTGAGAGGAACAGAAACATCCAATACGTGCTAGACCAAGTTAGCATTTTTTTTTTGCACTTAATGCTCCTTTATGGATTTTCTGTTGCTCCTAAATTGTATGGCAGGTTACCACGTTAGCAGTTCTTTTTCACTTGAGACTCCTTTTTGGTTTAGTAACCTGGAAAATAAGACAGTTTATCTGCTATAATAGCTTAAAATCCGCTAAGAGTGTAAATATTCTTTACAATATCAGTAAAATTCACGAGAAATTAATGTACATCGTAATGAAAGTTAGCCATGCTTCTGTAGCAGTTCCTCATGCACTGAGTCACACTGGTCAAAGGTTAAGGAATGTTGTATAATGAGGTTCTTTTGAACCGTTATTTACCCGGGCAATCTGCTATATGGTCCTGTAATTTACCTATGTTACCAAATTGGATGTCAATAGGGTCTGTTCACCTAGTTAAACTATTTATTGTACGTGCCATATAAACAGAATACTGGTATGTGTTTACCAATTCGACATTAGGTTGCAGTGACCTTTTTGATGACTCACCATACATTGGGTTCTCTATCTCTTGATTCATTAGTAATCTAGTCTTTGATTTGTTTGGAAAGTTTAAATTTTTCAAGCTGACTGTGTTATCTGACATGCAGTATGCAAAATATGTTAAACCTGGTTTTGAGGACTTCATTCATCCAACAAAGAAATATGCTGATGTAATAATTCCACGAGGAGCAGATAATGATGTTGCAATCGACTTAATAGTTCAACATATTCGTACAAAGCTTGGACAGCATCACCTTTGCAAAATATATTCAAATGTATTTGTTATACATTCCACATTTCAGGTGTGCATCTCTTCAGATTCTCTTCTTGATCCTATTTCAGTTCAAGTGCGGGTATGGTAAATTGCTTGACCTGTGCTTCAACATTCTTGAAGACCAAAGGTGAACAAGTTCCTTAATATTTGCCCTTTTGCTAGATGCGTGGGATGCACACGCTTGTACGAAATGCAAAAACAACCAAGCATGACTTTGTTTTTTATGCTGACCGCCTTATACGATTGGTATGATTGTTTTATCTTATGTCAATGAATTCTCTTTCGACCATGTAGTGAAACACGTTCTTTTACTCATGTTTGAGGTTGTGGAGCATGGTCTTGGTCACCTTCCCTTTACTGAGAAGCAGATAACCACTCCTACAGGTAACTTTGCTATTATCATTTGCTTCCACTTAAACAGAAAGTTAGCCCGTCAAGTCTAGGGAGGTGGGAGGTGTACTTAAATTAACCATTTTCCCCATCCAAATCACACATGAGTTTAAGTTTCACTGAATGTTTAAAGAATATTTGCACAATTGGATCTTTTAAAAGTTAACTGCACCTTATCGTCCACACTAAATATGAGTTGATAGGTTTAAAAGGATGGTTGAAATTCAGTGCATTAGCAACCGGAGCAAGCAGTGTCCCATATATGGAATTGGATTTAAGTTATATATACTAGCAGTGTAAAAAGATTTCCACCATGAGTTCAATTAACCGGATATAGCAGGTTATTATTCTATTTTCCAGATTATCATATTAGGCTTGCTAGAAAGTGTTGCATATTGTTATAGATGAAAAAATCTGTGCACTATCAGTGTATAAAACTAATACTCGTAGGAAATTTGGTGAAAGAATTGTCTTTCCCTCTTTTGCAGGATCTGTTTACAGTGGCGTTGTTTTCTGTAAAAGCTTGTGTGGAGTGTCGATCATTAGAAGGTATTCATTTCCGATTCTATTATAGTGCATACAACTCAGAATTCTGTTTCATGTTACACACTAGTTCTCAAGAGTGTAGCCTGCCATTCAAGTACATCTTCCGACTTCCATTACAGTAGTGATAAACTTCAGTAATTGAAACTGAAAGTTGGCATGGTTACCTTGGATCAGTGGAGAAAGCATGGAAAATGCATTGAGGGCTTGCTGCAAGGGAATCAAAATCGGCAAAATTCTAATCCACAGGGAGGGTAAAAGCGGCAGACAGGTCAGTCAAACAAACTCAAGTTTTATTGCATTTTCTCATTCCCCCGTCCTCGTTATTCTCAGAATCCCCAGAACAAGAGAAAATAGTCCGCTGATATGATTCTAGGGAAAACAATAAAGCCAAAAATCTGACTTCATTATGCAAAAGCACCATCAGATATCTGAGCATCACCAAGAGCAATAAAGAATCTAATCTAATAAAGAAACGCAGGGTGATCTATACATTTAAGAGTGGTGGAGAAGAGTAAATTGTTGCATCAGGTTTCTGTATCATGTGTTATCGGTTTTCTGCTCTCATAACATGCCTTTATAAGTCAAACAACTATGCCCATTCGTTATAGACATGGCTCTAATCATATCTGTTAATACAATAATGCAAATATCTCGAATTTTAAACAAATACAAATTTAGTTTTGTTTTTAACTGCGCAACCTTTTGTCTGGATTTGAAGACTGAAGTCGAGTTCTAAATAAACCTCACAGGTTTAAATCAAGATAGCAAAGGCTATTTCTTTTAAAAGAAGTCATCATCTTTTAAATGGAGTAATTGTTAAGCGCTTTTATAATATGAATTCTATTTTGTCAAGAAAACGAGGCACACCTTTATAAAGTGGTTGAAAAAGTTGTTTCCAACCCATACAGACAAAATATGTTATCATTCACACTTGTACTTTGACTTGCACTTTTAAAATCTCCAACAACAAAGAGCTTAATAGCAGGACATATAGAAAAATGCAGTTTCTTACCGATCCCAGCAACATTACAGTTGATCTACGAGAAGCTACCAAAAGATATTGCAAGTCGCCATGTTTTGCTGCTTGATCCAGTACTAGCTACAGGTTGGAAATGCTTTGCTTTCCGTCAATCAATAAATTCCTGAATAACTTTGTCTACTAACCAATGAATTGTTAATTACTGTCCAGGGAATTCTGCAGTGAAAGCTATTTCTGTGCTTCTTAGCAAAGGTGTACCAGAGTCTAACATCATTTTCTTAAACCTGATATCAGTGAGTAATCGTATTCAACAATTGCAAAAGTCAAAACCCATAGTATTTTGTTTCAGATAGTTTACCATTGTACTTCTCCCAGTCCTTCTGTCTTTTATGATTTTTGAACACCCCCTGAGAAAGATGTTTAGTAGCATTAATCATAAGAGTATTTGTTCCAAACTACCCTTTGCCTCACTTTAAACATCTCACTTAATTAACAATCCATTAATTAGTAATATGACTTCTTTGTTTTTCTAAAACGGAAGTAGTTTGACACAAATTTAGTTGCCAAAATGACGAGTATTTGGACCAGAGGGAGTATTTTGTGTCAGATAGTTTTGAACATATTACTTAATTAATCATGCAGGCCCCCGAGGGATTACATGCTGTATGCAACAAATTCCCAAGATTGAAGATTGTAACATCAGAGATTGACACAACTCTTAACAAGGACCTCCACGTGATTCCTGGTATGGGTGAATTTGGAGACCGTTATTTTGGTACTGGTAGTCGAGTTACTCCTCCATAGATTCAGCCATGCAAGTTCTGTCCCTCTTTTATTCAGGGATGGATTTCTACTCATAATCGAAATGTGGGTTAGTCTTAATTGACACTTTAGAAAGATATCGCGCTTTGCCCCCTTTTCTTTTAATTAGAAAGAGCAAGATTTTACTTATTCGAGGGGATGAAAGACAAATAAAGGATCATGAGATTTTATGATAAGAGAGATATCCGCGAGGCATGACCATAGAGTTGTAATTAGAAGTTCTTGCATTTCGCTTATATTTTCAATGGATCGGACTATTCAAGTTGCATATATAGATGCATAAATCCTCAAGATATTCTTTTACAGGAAACAAATGGTGCTTTGTATTAGTAGTGTGCGTGCACTACAAAATGAAAGAAAATAACTGGTCCAAAATTGGAGAACCTGCCACCATTTTCACTTTGAAGCCAGAGTTTGAAGATCAATATCATTTAAAAATGAAGGCATGACCTTAATTGGCTCACAAACAAAACCAGCTTCTTGGCATGCATCCTTGAGTTGCTTCACTTGTGAAGGCCCATCTGGACAGAATACAACCACAGCCCCACCGCTTCCTGTGAACTTTGATGCAGCACCTATCCTTCGAGCCACCTCAACCATCTCTACATTCACAGCTCCAAGGGCATCGTCATCAAACATACGCCTACATCATTCATATATTGAATTTCAGCAATTCATTTGAGTATACCAACTCTATCTTTGACAATACAAAACAACATTTAATTACAGTGAGTTTTGCAATAGAAGATGCAGAAAAGGCATCAGTCAATTAACTACGTCTCAAGGCACATTAGGAGTTCTCTAAAACTGGAGGTTCTTAAATGTTACACTTATTCCTATGCAGGTTAATGTAAGTGTAACAATGACTAAGCCTCGATCTCACCTAGTTGGTTAACTAATAAAAAACTTCCAATCGTTCATAGAAAGTTGCCATATGTTTTACCTTCTTAGATCAAAATTATGATTCATGAGGGTTGCTAGCTTAACATAGTCCTTCTCAAGCATACGCATACTCACCCAATATGCGTATTAACCACTTACCCACTTCGTANAAGTGTAACAATGACTAAGCCTCGATCTCACCTAGTTGGTTAACTAATAAAAAACTTCCAATCGATCATAGAAAGTTGCCATATGTTTTACCTTCTTAGATCAAAATTATGATTCATGAGGGTTGCTAGCTTAGCATAGTCCTTCTCAAGCAGTGCTTTTTTGTCCTTCTACAGCTATGTTTGCAACCTCTTCCATGGTTGAAATAATGAACTCATTACCTGCTAACCATCTCTGTCGAACTGTACTATGGACCTGGGTTAGAGAAATGCTTTATCAATTAATGCCCAGAAATAGTGATATTCATGTTCACCTATAAACCTATTGCAGCAATTACGCCTTCCATCATCAAAGTTGCTTAACAAATTAGTGGAAGATACAAGAGGTGACCATGATGCTGAAAATAGAGGGTCCTCTACAACCTAAACTGTCCCCTCTTCAAGTTTCCGTCCTTAACCTCTTGTATCATGTCAAATATAGTTCAATAGCTTAAATTGAATGCAGAGTTAAAAGTAAACAATGACTCAAAGGTGTAAACGGTACAGACCTTTCCAGAATCGCTGGGATTCTCAGCGTAGATGAGGTAAAGAGGCGGGAGAAGAGCAATATCCATGGGTGTATATATGCCATGACCATATTCATCCATGTGATTCTTGCTAAAATCCTGCAAAAGGTAAAAACTGATCATGCGCAGCAACATTAAAACAATGTTTCTATTAGTCTTCTTTTATACCATGTATACGAGGCCTCCATATGTCTGTGCCACCCTATCCTGCAGACCAGCTACAATTCCAAGTTCTTTCTCTGCATTAAGGACCAGGTTTGGCCTTACCTCAACTTTGATAAGATGTCTGACTTCATAAAAGTCAATAAGGCAATTCAATGCAGCAGTTACAATAGCACTGGAACCCGAAAGCCCTGTCTCTGGAATGTGGAAAGTTTTTTAATTATGAATCAAACTTTTTCAATAAGTGATTATCATGAATGTTTTCTCTACCATAAGTATGACCAACAGCAATGATAACAGTTGCTAAATTCAAGAAATAGTCAATGAGCAAAAGAAATTAATATATATTTTAACACTTTATATGAGATAAAGAGATGGTGGCGATGTGGGAAGTAGGAAACAAAGAAAAGACTTATGAAGAAGGAAAACCAAAAACTTAAGAAAAATCAAGGAGTTGTATCATGATCCTTAAAGTTCTACACGTAAACCTTTCGTCACATTGGAAATCAAGATAAAGATGCTAATTTATTAGACCATATACGATCCAAATCTACTATCTTTTTGTAGGTCCTACGTTCAACATATGTTATATTGTTTTGTGTGAGCCTATTCCAAGGTACTGTTTTATTCTCCTGATTATAGATAAAGGAATAAATCCACCTTACTATCATAACATGATTGCCGAAAAGATTGTCCAACTAGGAAAAAAGCGTCTATGTTAGAAGTCTTCGTAGACAAAAAGACTATACAGTATAAAACTAGAAGAAAATCTCACACCAAACTGAAGTTATTTCCTCTACAGTTAACCAAATCTAAAGCGAGAAAGTTGCAGAGTCAAACCAGCCTCCAAGTACTTGAAGCAGTAGGTAGGGTTGCAAGAAGAAAATCAAGTTGCTAGATATTTGGCTGGAGATTGACTCGGTTGAAGCTTCTTTGGGATTGATTAGTCAACAAGTAGCTAAAGCTCAGTTTCAAACTTTTGTCAATACTCAACTGAAGCTTGAGCACTCTCCTAGGGTTAGTTAAATAATTGAGTTGAGCGGCCTCAACTGGATAAAGGATTTGCTAAATATAAAGAAAATACCTAGCCACATGAGTTTTTATTGACCAGCACTAAAAACTCATTTAAGCTTAATTTAAGTTGTTAAGAAAACAGTTTACACCATGATTTGAAGCCTGTTCTGGAACCAATTTCATAAATAATGATAAACTACTGAGTCTAAAATCGAGTAACCGAACATTTTAGGAAAACCTAAAACATTGAATTTGTTGCTTGGTCTTTTTTGTCATCTAAATTTCATATGATGTTTCGGGCTTCAAAATAAAGATATAAATACGGCCGAAAAAATATTTTGGAATATCTGAAACAACATGTATGAGGTTTCTTGACAACTACTCACAAAAACACCAAACATGGTACCATCTAGGAGCAGATAAACCTTGCAGGGTTAAGCTCTACCTGTCGGGGAATGTTAGTATCATAGGAGATAGTGAAATTTCCCTCACGTAGAGTAATGCTGTTATCCTTGCAAAAATTGTGAAAAATCTTACAAATTGCCATAAGTAAACGCACACCTCCATAGTAACCCTCACTCTGCAACCGGTTCACCTGTGATACACGAAGAATGAGTTAAACACACAAGTACACACATATACATCAAACAGAAAGCGAGAAGAAGTGGAAGATCCGTCACAAAAAGCCCAAAAGTAAAGTAGAAATTTGTTCTCTATCCATAGCATGATACTTTTAACTCTTTCATGACTGCAAAAATGTCTAATAACATTGCGCTTCTGGAAACCCTTCATTGCCAGTAGCTCAAAAGAGTTGTTATAAAATTCGCAGATGTATTCTCCTTCACTTCACTTGCCTTAGGTCTATAACATGAATTTACTCCTCACTATGCAAAAAGACGACTGTTGGATCTTGCATTATCAGCTTTCCAGGAAAAGACACCCAATGAGCAGTAGCAAAGCCAAGATTTCATCCAAGGGGATTCAACAACAACAACAACAACACAGACCTTACCTCTGCCTTCAAGGGATTCAAGAAATAAAAATATAAACACGCAAATCAACACCTAATATATATATAAACATAAAAAAATTGATCATTCCGGCGAAGCGCACCCTAGCTCCGTCCATGCCAATACTACAACAACAACAACCCAGTAAATAGAAAATCCCACAAAAAGAATAAATAATAAAAAGGGAGAGCGAGAGACCAGGTGAGTAATGGAATTGAACTGGATAAGATAGAGTATTTCCATAATAAACGTCGCTAGGATTGCCTAATAGGCCAACTCTAGCGTACGATTTGTG